>JAEQML010084443.1:0-10129 GCA_016904865.1 Pissodes strobi | reverse complement strand
CCAATAGTCCTGCAAGGCAAAGTAACAAGCCACAGGAAGATGCAAGAGGACATGCAGCGTATGCATATTACTAAATTCAGTATAAAGTACGCTAAAAATAGCACCATCCTGTACTTTGAGGAAGAAAAGGACTGGCAAGTGTTCAAGAGGAACTGCGATAGTGAGAGCCTCAAATACCATTCGTACGCTGAGAGAAATCAGAAGACGAGAGCGTATGTCCTACGGGGACTGGACGGGGACATACCCCTCGCTGAGATAAAAAGACAGCTCCAAGACGAATACGAGCTGTCTGCGAAGAACGTCTTTGAGATGAAGAAGACTCAGGTACCTTTATATCTCATTGTTTTAGACGCCACAGTCACTTTAAAGCGCCTCCAGCACGATGTAAAAACTCTCATGAATATAAAGGTATCGTGGGAAAACAGGAAAAGCACAAAGCCAATCATGCAGTGCCGTAGATGCCAGGGGCATGGGCACAGCATGACCTATTGCAGACGTGATTTTAAGTGTTCAAAGTGTGGGCTGGGGCATGAAATCACGTCATGCACGTCAACCACAGCAAAGTGCGCAAACTGTGGAGGCCCACACAGGTCTATTAACCCAGAGTGCCCTGTATATGTGTTCAAACTGAACCAGTTACAAGCCGCCACTGCCCCTAAGACAGCACCAAAGAAAAATAAACTAGTTCCAGCACCCTTGCCCGCCACGCCGGCCTGGCAGGGGCAAGGTCGACAGAACCAAGGCTGGGGTATAAAAACAAGTGGACAACCCCCGCAACAACAGCAGGAGAGACGCCCGCCGATCCACCCCCCGCAACAATCGACCTACGAGGCCGATTTCCCTAACACACTTAGAGCTGCCCCTCCGCAAGCGAAGAGCAGCTCAAAAGAACTACCGCCAAGACAAAACAGAGTAAGTACCAATTCTGGCAATGTAACAGATCAAGTATTGAATTTACAAAGCGTAGTTAACGAAATAAATTCGCTCGTTAATATATCTGAGTTGTTCTTCGCCTTAGACGAATTCTGTTCCATGCTTAGGTCGTGCGAGGGCGACAGAGTTCGTATCATGCAAGGAACGATTCAGTTTTTCTCGCACGAGATCAATAAATACAACATATAGATGTCTTTTTAGTTTCCAATGTATGTCATAAATGTATTGTCCTGGAATTGTAACGGCATCAAGCAAAAACTCGGCGAATTTAAGCATTTTTTGCATACATCCAACTTTCAGGTTGTTTTTCTGCTCGAGACTTTTTTGTCCCCGGACTTTTTGTTGAAGGTCCGAGGGTATACCATCGAACGCCTAGATAGGCGGGGCCTCGGTGGAGGAGTGGCCTGTCTGGTGCACAGGTCGCTGAGATATAAAAGACGCCCCCAGCTAAATTCACGCATTGAATACGTAGCCATCGAGCTGGACGGCGGCCTGTGCATCACCGGCGGTTATGCTCCCCCATCGATGCGTCTCACCGAAGACGACTTCACAGTATTTTTACAACCGGGTAAAAAGTCCGTACTCATCGGCGACTTTAACGCGAAACATATTGAATTCGGTGATGCACAATCAACGAGCAAAGGCGTTATATTACGCAACCTATTAGAAAACAACCTGGAAATCCAATACCATCGAACAAGATTCCCCACGTACCACAGTGGAAACACGTCTTCGTTCCTGGACGTAGCGTTGACCCGGGGAATGGCAGGAATAGCGTCACCTAAAGTCATCGACAACTTAAACTCGGATCACCTGCCAATCAAGATGAGCCTAGCTGGCGCTAGGCGGCCGGAAACCTATGGGACATTTAGGTCCTATAAAAATCTTGACTGGCGGGAGTTTCGACAGAGGTTGAACGAGGCTACTGTCATCCCCGGACAAATCGAAACGATTCAGGAACTAGAGACCGCTGTTGACACTATAACCAACAACATCCAGCGCGTCCGTGACGCACTATGTCCGGTAGTTAGGAGGAGACCATTCGTGGATACTCTCCCTAACGAAATCCTAGACCTCATTAGTTTCCGGAACCGAATTCGGCGCAGATGGCAGAGGAACCGCGCCGCTATTGACAAGCTCAGGGTTAATGCCCTGACTGAGCAGATTAGGGTAAATATCCGAAATTACAGAGATGCGTCATGGATGAAGTTTGTGAACGAGCTAGGCACGGAGGACGGCTCCCTGTGGAAGCTTGCTAGGCAGGTTAGGGGAGGCCCAGTCGATATTCCCGCCATCTCACACAATGGCGAGGTCATCCTTAGCGACCGTGGGAAGACTGAGGCCTTCGCTGACTTCCTGGAGAGCGTACACAGGGAATCACCTGATACCGTGCCATTGCACGCTCAAGTAACAGAGGTAATAAGGCCCTTCTTAAAACGTTATCCTATCCCGCCCTCTGTAATGGATAAGCTCCGAGTTACCCCGTCAGAGCTTCGCGGTGCTCTCGGTCGTCTGCCAAAGAATAAGGCTCCGGGACCTGATACCATCCCTAACCTTCTCCTGAAAAACCTACCCAATAAAACCCTTATTCAACTAATGCATATAGTAAACGCTATACTTCGCCTGCAACATTTTCCTAGCTCCTGGAAGATCGCGTACGTGGTACTGTTCCCTAAGCCCGGGAAGGATCACAAACTCACCAGCTCATATCGCCCTATTTCGCTATTGAACACCATGAGTAAACTCACGGAGCGACTCATATTGTCTAGGATGAACGGGATAGCCCTGAACCGTCGTGTACTCCCTCGGGAGCAGTTCGGTTTTCGCAGCGGACATGGCACTAGCATGCTCGCTGCGAAGATCGTACAGGACATATACGACGGATTCAACATAGGGCATTGCACATCCCTATTACTCCTAGACATTGAGAGAGCTTTCGACCGGGTATGGCATAATGGTCTGCTGCACAAGCTTTTCATTAAGCACGAATTCCCCCTGCATTTTGCAGCACTATTAGCGTCGTACCTGGCCGGGCGCGCTTTCTCTGTAAAAATAGGCAAATCACTCTCTTCCCGGAGAGAGATCAGAGCGGGGGTACCACAGGGAACGGTACTGTCGCCACAGCTATTCAGCTATTACATAGCAGATCTTCCGTCCCACCCTGAAACGTCCCTAGCGTTCTACGCGGACGACACGGCCCTATATTCCCACTCCAACACAGCGCAGGAGGCGACAGACAAACTGACCGCTCATATGGAGCTAATAACTGCATATTACGAAAATTGGAAAATACGTTTGAACGCTAATAAAACGGAATTGGCAGTATTTACCAGGAAGAGGACTAACACTGAGACAGCACCCATCATTATTAATCACACCCCTATCCCATCAAAAAGCTCCGTCAAATACCTGGGGATCATTCTTGATTCGAAACTCAACTTCGGCAAGCATATAGCGCACGTACAAGTCAAGAACAGGGATGTACTGCAGAAGTTGAGGCCTCTAATCAGGAATGGTTCCTGCCTCAGCCCTCGCAATAAACTCACCCTATATAAGTCCATTGTTCGGCCATACTTGACGTATGGGGCACCGGTTTGGTGTTCAGCAGCCGACACGCACCTCAAGAAATTGCAAGTCCTGCAAAATAGACATCTGAGGGCCGTCTTCTCGGCGGGCCGGTATACCAGGACTAGGGACTTGCATGCCTGGGCCGACATTGAATATATCAACGAATATGTTGACAAAATGGCCTGCAAGTTCTTTACTACTGGGATACGAGGCTCGCCGGGAACGACTCATATTGCAGACTTGAGGTATGGGTCGGCTGAGAGACCCAAGCACGGTCCTATACACCGGCGTACAACCATGTACTTTCTGGAGCCACGGCCGCCAGAATAATGGACTTCCTGTCAACCCGCATCCCTCCAGACCCATCCCTATCAACCCCTTCAGTGCCCCTGGGGTCGCAAGTAATTGTCGACTACCAGGAGCACAGAAGCTAACCCGCAATCCAACGAAGCACGGCCACCCAAGGCAGGCCCCCCTCCACCACACGATTTGTGTGGTGGGCGGGGCTTGTTAAGGGACTTGGCCATACTATAAATACTTACAGACTAACGAAAATACAGCAGTACAAACGCTGCTCTCACGTCGCCACCATGCTCCCCTGTTCCGGCAGACGAAGTGTGGCTAAGCGAGCCGGGCATATGCTTGATGTTATGTTGCAATTCTCACCTCACTGAAGCCAGTGTACTTCTGACTTCCTACCCATTTACCTTTGTGTATGAATGTTTGTGATTGTCCTGTGTATGTGCATGAATGAACCAAAGAATCGTGAAATGGGGTTTTTCCTATTGTTTTCCCCATGTTAAATACCCTCACCAATCCCCACCCTGGAAACTAAGACGACAGTTCTATTGCCATCCGTGTGTAATTATTGACTCGAAAACATCTGAAAGGCCTAGCCTAAGTAGATAAGTTACATTGCCAGAATTGATACTTGCATACTAGTCGTAAACATGATTAGGCTTTAACATCGGCCTATCTTTTGAGTTGCTGCGTGCCGGGAGGTTATCTGAGGCGCTCGAAAGGCGTTCGTTGCCTTCAAAAACGCGACAACCTAGATAAGTAGTCATGTAATAGTTGTAAGTTGTAAATATCCTATGTAAACTACCCGTTAATAAATGTTGCTTGCTTGCTTGCTATCTAGACTACTTGCTTTTATCAAAGCACTGAAGCTAGATGCAGCACTTTGATTGAGACTCTCATCAACGGAAGTACCAAGGAAAAGAGACATAATACATCCATACAGGTCGCAGTGTACTAATATCCCCCAAGATGGTTCATAAATTCAACCATTTTATTCCACCGTAATTATTACTCATTACTCATTACATTTTGTGCAATTGAATTTTCTTTATAGATCAACTTCTTTTACTTATGTGGACAGAGATATGAGCCAGTCGCTCTAAGATATCATTCTTCTTTCTGGTGAATGTTTCGTTTTCTCTGTCACCATAAAAGTTACTTGCATTATTGCAAAAATAAGGAATATATTAAAGCCTTCAAGCATTGTTTGAAGATAACATTTAACCACAGATCACGCATTGACCAATAATATTTGCGTACAAAAAATACAACAAATTAAATCACTATCAGAAGGGACGTATTTATGACCCAGGTCTGCTTCGAAAACTCTTGACTCATCCATATTCAATTGATATTCAAAAGCAGTCACCAGGTATGACCAAGTATGGTCTGCCTTGTGGTTGACCGAAAATATGTACCATGTGACAAAACAAGTTCCAGTTGTTAAAAGAATAAAAAGACATGTACCAGTTGTTAAAAAAGTAAAAAAAGCTACAAAAATATCAAACCAAAATACAGTTGCTCTTTTTAAAAACAAAGACCAAGACGTTATAAAACCTGGTATGTGTTTTTTAGTAAATATATTTCACGTGATGTAAGAAATATTCGCTTTAGAAAACCAGAAAATTATAAAGTACATGTACTGATTTAAAACAAAACACTACTTTTTAATATAATTGCTATTGGCTTCCCTGCAAAATACAGTTTCATAGGTCAATAATATTATTTTTATTCACGAAAATATAAAAACAATATTATTCTTGTCTCACGTATTTCTGCTCGACAATATCATCATTACCTATATAAAAAGCAATATTTTGTTTTGAAACAAGAATGTCCTTTTTTTGTGTAAGTAGGATTTTTTTTTGTTTTTAGAATAAGACAAAAAGCAAACACAAAATGCTATTGACCTAAAAGAACCTGTACATATTATGGAAAATAACAAAACCGAAGAATTTGAGGATCAACAGATTGTTGGTAATCAAACACACAATATTAATATCCAAAAAGAACCTGTTCAAACGATTGAAAATAAGCTGGAAAATAATAAAACCGAAGAAGTAGAAGAACAACAGATTACTGGTGAGATTTAAAAAAATAAAAATATGTTTATGGTACCTACTCGATAATAATTTTTTTGCATTATTTTGACCATAAAACTTGTTCTGGTAAATAAATATTTAATTTTTTTAGAAGTGGAAGCAGAAATAAATATTCCTGAGTTTGGCGCTGAAGTCAACCAACGGCATTGAGAGAAAAAGAAGAAGCAAGCACTGCCTATGATAATAGACACCTCACAGAAAAATTGTCCACAGTTGGAATAACACTTTGCACAGAAAATGCAATAACAACTTTGCCGATGCTGATCGCAATACTTTATTTAATAAACACTACCGATGAAAACAAGTCTACCACTTTTGTTCTCTGAAACTTTGATGTTAAGTAACCAATTAGTATAAATATTGCCAAAAATCTTTCAGATCTTTTATAGACGGAAAATCAAACTAAGTGTGTAAATGTGCATTTTTAAATTATTTAATATCGGATGCAAGAAATGAGAGCTAATTCGTAATCAAATATCTCAGGGGTAAGCTATGCCAATTAAGGATAAGAGGGGTCGCCATATGATCCCAAGAATCAAACACCCAACGAGCAGCTAGACATAGTTTTTCAACATATTAAATCATTTCCTGCAGAAATGTCATATTCGAGATATAAAAATGAATATCGCCTATGCTAACAATAAACAAAATGTATGAAATATACAGTGTTGATCAAAACCTATATTGTGTCAAAAATACTCGATATAGACAAATTTTTGTTTCTGAATTTATTTTTGATTTTGGATCCTCAAAATCAGATACCTGCAAGGTTTGTGACTCCATAGAAAAAAAATTATGAACACATTAGGCACTATAAGGCACCATTTGAAGAACAAAAATTTGTCACCTGAGCGTACTATATATACATTTTGATAGGCAAAAAGCATTGCCTTTAGCAAATCTGTCTACCAGTGTGGCCTTTTATCTCAGACAAGTGTGGCTATACACTTTGGGGTTTCATTGTGTGAGAAAGGTGATAACTTTGGTAAACTATTTTTTACCTTGGGACTGAGGACAAAGGTAGTAAAGGCCGAGGAGAAGTGGGAACACGAAAATCTTTTTGTTCCATTAAATAAATCAAGGCCCATAGCAACCAGAAAATATGATAACATCCAAGAGTAACTCCTATTTATTCATTCCTATTTTTGTATTTACCGATTATCTATTTTTGTAGTTTTTTCCATTAACAATTATGAGTTTGTTCTTTCTTTATTGGTCATTATCTCGAATAACAATTGTTGTGCACCTTCGGCATAACTATCTTTTTTTTCCAAAAAAATTACACTTCTAACAAGCTGACCTATATTTTTAAAATTACTTCTATTATCTGTGTGTTCACGCAATTTGATTTTAATTTCTATTACAACAGAAAAAGCTCCGACAACATAACAACATAACAACAGTATATCCTAATTCCCTCCGCTGAAGGCATGGCCAAATTTGTAATGCTAGTTTACTCATGGCTCTATGGTGCAACGAATTGCTTTCAAGTGCTCTGGTGGTGCTATGGTCAGATGCTGTGAATGTGATACGGCGCCGGAGCGGCGGCCCGAATTCGATTCTCGTCGGTATATTTATTAATTTTTTTAAGGTTATGTTTATAAAAAGTTTTTTTTCTTTATTTTAGGTATGCCTTGGGTTAGTTTTTGTAGGTTGCGCCCCCGTTGCGAGCGAAGCGAGTGGAGGGCCATGCGCGAAGTGAAATATTAGACATTCTAAAAGGACTCAAACTAACCTAACAAAACATTTTCCCTGTTAGCCAATTATATCCCGAATGAATCAAAATAGCAAGAAAACATTTAATTCTTCGTGTGGATATTTGTGGATCGGGAAAGTATTTCTGTAGAGCAATAACTCGTAGACTCGCTCAGCATATGTTTACGTATTAAAAGGCAACTAAAACATCTCTACCGGCGTTAAAGTTTTGTATTGTTCGTAATTATGTTCTGGAAAATTTGTGTGGCTGTCAACTAAATCACCTTTTATCCAGTTCAGGAAGTCGTAGTCAATTTTCTCTTTTTTACGTGGAGTTCCTCCGCCGTGTGTAGAACATCCCCTTTCCTCTTCAGTGAACATCTTCACCTTTGCTTCTCCTTCTGTTCTTCTTCCTTGATGTCATTCCTCCATTTTGTCTGCTTCTTTGCCATACTTTTGCAGCACAATTTAAGCTTCTAACTGTTTTCTTGATGGATTTTTAACGGACCCTCCTCCATCTTCCTGGGCCTCGGCATGTGAATAGTCTGGAATACCGTAGACATGCGGCCGAGATCTTCCTGCTTCTGTCAGGCAGTCACGAGAGACGGCTAGAGAGCACCCGTTCGACATAAAACTGGAAACGCAAGAAATTCTTTGTCTGGCGCATTGCCTCACTGTGGAACTCAGTCCCAGGACATCTGCTTCCTTCTAATTTCAACCTAAAGCTATTCAAGAACCGTGTAAACCAACATCTTCGCACACACACCGCTCGTCGGGTACCATAGGACCACCTTTTACTGTGTGTGCCACTTCCATAAAAATGCAATCTGTTTACCTATGAGCAACCAATTCCAACGGAATTGTCAGAATAATAGTCAAATTAGTACACAAGAAATGGGGAGATAATAATTTGCCGATAAACATAATGAAAGAGGTTGCGGAATACATCTCAGGTCCATTATCTCATATAATTAAAACTGGTGTCCGTCCAGATCTGCTGAAAAATGTACTTGTAAAGGGATTCATAAAGAAGTGTAAAATTAACCAAGAATATGATTATAGACCTGTATCACCTCTCTCTCCAATATTTGAAAATCTAGGCTACAATATGTAGCCTAGATTTATGTTCGATAATATCTACGATAAGATTTATTGATTAGAATTACATAATTTGAATTGCATTCCTAGCATAAGCATGCCTAAGTTCTAACATCTGCTGTTGTGCCTAGAGATGTTCAGTCATCGCCGATGGCCAGCAGATGGTGGCACCCTTAAGGGGTTGTTTTCTAGCTACTTAAAAAAAACTAGGTTTGCAGTACTGCTGTTTTGTCACACTTTACATGGGAATACCCCTTCAAAGTTCTATACCATCGTGATTTGCATAAGCTAACTATTTAGTTGTACATTCTGCAATATTTGTTGGTGCAAGTGTTGTATGCAGGGAAAATTTTCGGAAAAACCTTGCTTAAAGTGTCCCCTATAGGAACAGGACGTCAGAGTGCTAAAATTATTTACACTATGTACAACATTAATATTAAGAAGACAATACACTATACAAAGTATTAGACTTAATATATTAAGTCTGTTCAAGTAATTTTCATAGCTTCAAGTCATGTAGGACGAATCTCACGGTGTCGGCTGCGGAGACATGGATGCTTCGGTGGTTTGTGGTCATATGAATCGCGACGTTGTTATGTGCGCTTTTATACATCTGCCAGCTTCCTTAACAGGCCCCGCCCCCGTGTCCGAACACGGTTTGATTGGTTGGGCCAGCAGCAGGTAATACACTTACCCAACCATGTGGTATGTTCCTGCGCTCCTGATGCATAAAAATGATTTTTATGTCAATTTTTATTGATTAACCTAGCAGCCTAGATATTTACAAAGGGAAAATTTAGCATAAGGGCTATCAATGGAGTAGTTACACATGCGCTGAATTCATAAAACAGTAAACAATGATTAAGCTTGGCAATATGTTAAAATCTTTCAATACCATCAATCACACCACTGTTTAACTTACTTTAAATTTCAGGTACATAATTATATCAAAATATTTTTTTAAAATTGCCCATAACTTAGTTTAACGTTGCATTTAAAACTGCCTCCTTAAAACTTATACCTTTAATCCTTCTAAACTAAATAAATGGTTTTTAACTGAGTGATTGATCGATGGAATAATACAGGAAATAAAATGTCTTACTTATTTTTAATCAGTTTATATTTGATTTCTATAGCCCATTTCTGACTAGTAATTAAACACATAAGACCCTAATTGATATCGACTTAATATTATCACTGTTACACCTATGTTCCAACATTGTAATGAACTCACGTAATGCAACGTAATATGAAAAACAAATATTTTTCAGATAAAGTAACATATAAGACAAAATTAATTTTCTTCGCATGAATTAAGGCGTGCCAATAGAAATATGATTTATTATCATTTTTATTATTTATACACCATTTTGTTTAATTACACTAGCATATTAATTAATGAATGTAAATATGTCGCATTTATTTAAATCGAC
>JAEQML010084442.1:0-10129 GCA_016904865.1 Pissodes strobi | reverse complement strand
CCGAGGTTTTAAGACATCGCTGAAAGCCGGTCTCGATGAATGAGGTGAGGGCTTACACCTGGTCGTACAGCCGCGCTCAGATCTAAAACCAGCCTGCTCTATGGGGATTACCCGCTCAATATTGTTCCCAATACGATTGAGGATCAGTCTCTCTAGCAATTTATACATAACGCTCAATAATGCGACAGGACGATAGCTATCTGCGCGATCACTTGGTTTACCCGGTTTTAGTAGGGTCTCGGGTGGGCTAACAGCTTTTTGTCATTTAAGCTCCCGTCTTACTTCCGTAGCATGCTTCTTATTTCGTCGGGATCTAGAAGTAGTGACAATATGGCCAGCGACCTGGTTAGGTGTTACTGCAGGCGCTCGCAGGGCGGATTGCAGGTGTGCTTGCACCAACATCTCCCAGGAGACGCCATGCCGCTTTGCTTGAGCTCTTAAAATCTAAACTTTCGACAGTTTCAATCCATTTCTGCCTTCGAGATGCATCAAGGGAATTAAGAAGTTCGTCAGCTATTTCCATATCACCGTTCTCTAGGAATTCCTTATATATAGTCTCTCACTTTCGTTTGACCACCCTGGAATATACTCTTTGCGATAACCTCTGGGAATGCGTTTCTTGGCGGTAGATATGACTATGCCGATAAACCTGTGATAGTTTTTCCTCTTTGGGGGTATCCAGATCAAGATCCTTGGAAAAGTCGTCCCAATTTGCCTTTTTAAAATTCCACCTAGGCTGTGGAAATGATTTAATGAGCGGTATTTGAATTCCAATCTCGAGTATCACTGGCTATGTGGGAAGTTATCGAGAACTTTTGTGGTAGTTGAAAGAGGGCTGTATTTCCATTGCTCAGGGTGGCTGTTGAAATCGTCTACATATATTGCTGGATGGGAATAAACCCTCAAGATTTCAGCTGACCAAGGTACCACAGGTGGCTTATACACATTTATAAGAGTGATGTCTCCTTTACTGAGATAGTGTGGGCATCATTATCGATCGTTGATGAAAGTAGGTGGGCATTTTCTATGTTGTTACGGACATATGTTGCATGTTCATAAGCATGGTGGTAAGTTGCTCCAATTATATCGCAGCCTGGAGTTTTCCCTCTAGCGCGGAGTTGGTCCTCATCGGCTTCATGGGTTTCCTGAATGGCGATCAGATCGATGTCGCTCTCTTGCAAGAGTTTTGACAGGTCTTGGCACTTAGCTCTGCTGATGCCTTTAATGTTTAGTTGGCAAACCCTGACTACAGGTCCGAGGTTTCTGGTCAGGTGGTTCTGACAAGAACCAATTTCGTTACGGCTTTGAGACCTGGTCATACTGGTTTGCAAGTGTTTGAGCCAGAAGATTCCAAGAATAAGTCTGGCTGCCAGTATTTTTCTAGTTCTTTAGCGTTACCCAGGGTGCACGTGTAGTGTTCTACTACGGCCGCGAACTAGCTTCGCACTCCTATGATGATGAAAAGCGAACATTAAACTTATTTTAAGTTAAATAAAAGTAATAGAATATTAAGGTATCAATAATAAAGAATAATGACAAGCAAACATACCGTTTACTTGCTCTGAGAAAAAATATAGACAAATAGGTGCAAAGGCTTGCTAACGTGTTACAAATTACACAGCAACTAAAATATATATAAAACGAAACTTCTCACGGGGTGATCAGCTGATCTGACCCATGGAAACTCGTAAGCGGCTGTCCAGACAACTCCCAGAAGGAAACGAACATTTTGTTCGATCGTGTAGATCGAACAAAATGGACTAACCACGCCTACATGTCAGACAATGCAAGGAACTTCCTAGGCTCAAGAAGGTAGGAATGAAGGACTCTTCACGTATAAAACTCTGGAGAACTTTAACATATCCAAGTGGAAGAAACAACAGCATCAAAGGCAACAACTAGGTACGGCCTGAAATTCAAAAATAGCTGTTTTATCGCAATACTTCACTGCTAATGACAATAGCAGACCTTTCAAGAGTGTCCATGCCCCATTTTAATTGGTAGAGGCGATGAAAAGAACTCTGCGCGCTCCCTTCCAAAAATTTAAGTTAGCCAATCCCTGTGAGCTTCATTCTACACGTCACACAAATGCTAAGGCTCCACACAACTCGCGGCAAGCACATTCGACAGGACCAATAAAGAATTTTTTTCGCTCTACCAACAACTCGCACCCTCATAATTTGTGATTTTTCTCTTCTTTAATATGTTGGACTGCAACATCGGCAGGGATGTTATATACCGCACACGTAATCTTTAATATTAACGCACAGCAAGAAGTGGCCTCAAAAGCAAATATTTATAATATACAGATCAATACCAGCGGTTACCACTATCCTCGCAAGCTGGCTGGCTGTTGCTTTTCCTCGTTGAAATTCGAACTGCTCTGATATGATGGTTCCTAGTGTTTGGAGCTCCGCGTTGATCCGTTTGTTGAGCACTCAATGGGTCGGTACGATGAGGTTTGGCTTCTCTCCTACCTTGGTTTGGCGATCACGATGATCCTGGCAATTTTCCATGTCCTCGGGAAGTGGTGCAGTCTGATCGAGGCGTTCATGATGTATGTTACCTGGGCAAGGGGTTCATTTGGAAGGAACTTGGCCTTCTTCATGACTATTCCGTCCGGTCCTGGCGCTTTGTACGGTCTGGTCTTGCTTATAATCCTCCTTACCTCTTTGGGGCTCGTGATTATTCCTCTCGTGTCCTGCAGTGGCAGCGCTGCGATCTAGTTCGTTATCCTCTGCAATCTCATTTTTGTCCTGTCATCTAATAGATTCTCCGTCAGGCTACTGATATTGGCGAAGTATTCCATGAATGCCTCCGTCTTTTCTGTCCTGTCCGTGATGATGTGTTCTACGCCGTCTCTCGTCACTTTGATCAGCAGGACTGTCTAGGGGCTGTTCCTCTCCTTCAATTTTCTTGATGTGCTTCCAGGTGTTGTTCTCTCGGCCTGCGGCTGTGATTCTGGTATTGCAGGTATCGTTTACATATGAATCTTGCATGACTCGGGTAAGTTCGCACTCTTCCTCTTTTACGATACTCGCAAGGCAAAAATGTCAAGTCCAGGTGGCAAGCCCATTCCCGAAATGACATAGCTACGTAAAGGAATAAACAAAACCGAACGGATTATTATAGAAAATCAATTCAGAACCAGAATAATACGGCATTTTGTGATGGTATATAGCCGCAATGCACTGCTAGGCAGTAAAAATTGTCAGCAAAGGTGAGGTTAATTGTACCTACATAACTTGAAGGGAGCTGCTTATTTACATGGTTGTTCTCATTCCTTTTTACACTTTAAAAGCTCCAATCCACCACTTTTATGAAAGCTAAATAATCCAAGCCAATTAAATAGAGAAAAGCTTTCATTAAACATTATCAAGTAGTGGAAAGAAACGTCTCATAAAAATTGAAATAAACTAAATACCACAAGGAATATCAAAAAACAGTTGCCCCAGGGAATCGGTATAAAAATGCTTTGGAATCAGGATGTACCACACCTATACATGGTATATATTTTATAACAAAAATTAACTGCAAGTATCAAGCTATCGTTATTGAACGAATATTTTCGAAACAAAGTTGGAGTTCAAGCTCCTCAAACTTACTTCATATTAAATATTTACTTTTGTTTAATGCAGGCACATGTGTGACACATTTCTTTCTTTCCGAGGAACACAGGAATAAAATAATATCGTCAAAAGAGAAAGTTCAAGTTATTACAACGAGACATGTGTACAAATTACTGGATTTAAACCGGAATCAATTGGAAAAGTGTTAATATACTAATGCAGTTATTTAATAATAATATAAGTTACATATAAATAAATGAACACGTTAACCTTTAATAAAGAAATCCTAAAAATAAGCTATCCGGTTTTCTTTGTCGAGTTCAGAAACTTCAATGCTGGAAGATTGAAATACACTCTCTTTTTTTCGAACCTGCTGCTTATTTCGTCCTTTTATTCGGTGAACTGAGCAATGATTACGGCAAAATAAAGGGTATGGAAATTCGATGCAAGAAAATACGATATATATTTGTATGGAAATGAATAAATATTTTATGTTGAGTTCAACACAATGGCATGACAATCATACCTAATTATAGAGCTTGCAGAACACTTTCCGAGAAATTTGTGAAATATTAATTTAATCTGCGACCAACGAACTATTCAGTTTTGCAAAGTAGTTCAGCTTACTCGACGATCGTTTGCTAATGAGAGAGATTGACCTCCAAATTACATCGGTCAATTTGCAGAATCAGCTAATCCAGTTTGTAGTTGAACTGTGCTATTCGAGAAAAGAAAATGTAATGTTTTTATTATACTTAAGGGGAAGCTGTGGTGATTAGTTGAGTTTTTAATGACTGTAATGTGATATAGCAGTGTCATAAATTCTTCGTCTTACAGGAGCAGAGCTAGAATTTTAAACATCTCTCCTTTAGCATCATTTCTTCTTTGTAGCGTTGTGCCCTCATTTTACGACATTCGGTTTATTAACCTTTATATAAAAATCTGGAGCTCGTCTGATATTTTTCAAGCATTTTATTAAAAATGCAAGACTATGCCAGTCTATATTTCTGTTATTTTACGATAAAGCCACTTAGTCTAAATTCGTGGCAAACAAATAATAATGTTTAGTTATCTTATTGCATTGGACGTGTACCAAATTGCAATCTGATTTTAAAGAGGAATATTCTTCATATTAAATTTTAAAAAGTTTGTTGTTTGTCTAGTACTGTGAGTAATTCTCTGAATAATGTTTGCTTCGTTACAGTTCTTGTGTAATGAAAGCTGGCAACACTTACATATATTTAAGTTCCTTTAAAAACAATTATTTTTAATGGGATGGTCATTTGGCAATTAAGTCTGACCGCTAACAGTGAAGCGGGAGGTAACATACCAATTATTTAATAGTTAATTAGTTAATAGTAATATTCTTGTTGTAAATTCATATTACTACACTCGATATTTTATCAAACTCGGCTGACGCCTCGTTTGGCAAGTTTAACATCTCGTGTTGTAATATGAATCTTTACAACACTAATATTGGACAAAATTTTATCTACTTTCATCTATGAATAAAAATATTTGGCAAAAGGCATTTTTAAAAATAAAAATGCACCTGTAAAAATGCACCTGCTATTAAATTTACTAATCAAGTTTTTTATGTTACCTTTCGCATGGTTACTGTCGAAACTTTGTCAAACAAATCCGAAAATATAAAAAGCGCTTTTCAAAATGAGCGATTCAGATGGAAGTTTACCCTCTGATATAGAAGCAGCGGCAAACGAAGCGATCTCAAGTTTAGTTCCGACAAAATCCAAGGCGCGGTATGAGTTGGAGTACCAAAAGTTTGAAGATTGGTGCAAAGCTAACAAAATAAAGGAGGTGTCTGAGAAAATCCTTTTGGGTTATTTTTCCGGAAAGCAACGCGGTGATATATCACTTTAGCGTCACACGAATTAAAATGTCAGAGATATACTAATCGTTAGTGTACACAATTATTTGACAATATATGAAATAAAAATTGCGGATCATGCATGTTTTAAATATTTGTGTTCAATGTTGGTGCTATTTTTCGTCGCGCCGCGGCAAATTTTGTTGTTCGCGGAGGAATTTTCCTTTGCTAATAGCGTCTGCCAACACCAATTTTGAGTCTGCGCATGCGTACGTACTAATTCAGATATTGGTCAGTTGTTTTTCTTCATTTTGGGCATTGCCTTGGGTTAGTTTTGTTTGGTTGCGCCCTCGAATCGAGCGATGGGCCATGCGTGAAGTGAAATATTAGTCCAATGGTCGAACAATTGCAGTAGGTAGACGCTTGTCTAAAAACAAACGAAGCGAAGTGAAAACGTAAGCAAGCACGATTTTACGCGTTATTGGCAACATGTCAACAGTAATATACCGATAGCGGAGATGTCTTATCGAAAAGGCCGTTGATTTGAAACAAAAAATTGATTTTCCGAAATTTCTATGAGACAAATTTTCGTTTACAACCTGAAAGGACCCCAAGAGCTTTAGCTCGATGGGTCTTTTCTTTGAGATAGGGAAAAGACAAGCACGCGTAGCCCGCTTGTTTGCGCGCTTATTTCCTTAATTTGGTTAATTTAGGGTTAATCTGGGTTAGTTTTGTTTTGGGTTAGTTGCGTTGGCTCTGGTTAGTTTGGGTTAGTCTGGGTTGGTTTTGGTTGCTTTGGGTTAGTATTGATTAGTCTGGGTTAGTTTTGCTTAGTTTGAGATAGTGAAGAGACAAGCGCGTTTATTTCCTAACTTTGGTTAATTTAGCGTTAATCTGGGTTAGTTTGGGTTGGCTTTGGTTAGTTTGAGTTTGTCTGGGTTGGTTTTGGTTACTTTGGGTTAGAGCTGGTTAGTTTGGGTTTGTTTTGATTGGTTTTGCTTAGTTTGAAATAGTGAAAAGACAAGCGCGCTTGTGTGCGCGCTTATTTCCTTACTTTGGTTAATTTAGGGTTAGTGTGGGCTCGTTTTGGTTTGTTTGCAATGGCTTTGGTTAGTTTGGGTTATTCTGAGTTGGTTTTGGTTACTTTGGGTTAGTTGGGGTTAGTATTGGTCAGGCTGGGTTAGTTTTGCTCAGCTTGAGATAGTAAAGAGATAAGCGCGCGTATCGCGCTTGTTTGCGCTCTTATTTCCTTACTTTGTTTAATTTAAGGTTAGTTTTGGTTTGACTTTGGTTAGTTTGGGTTTGTCTGGGTTGATTTTGGTTAGTTTGGGTTAGTGTTGGTTAGTTTGGGTTAGTGTGGGTTGGTTTTGCTTAGTTTTAGATAGTGAAAAGACAAGCGCTTGGCGCTGATTTCCTTACTTTGGTTAATTTAGGGTTAGTCTGGGTTAGTTTTGGTTCGTTTGGGTTGGCATTGGTTAATTTGGGTTAGTCTGGGTTGGTTTTGGTTACTTTGGGTTAGTGTTGGTTAGTTTGGGTTAGTTTAGGTTAGCTGTGGTTTGGCAAGCTGCTATTCTACTTTATGAAATATGTGGGATTTTTTTTTCAACTTTTGGGGTCAAAAGTGCTTTGCGCAATATGTAACGTGTCACAAAATACTTCTAATACTGTCTAATACATGTTACACGAAAATAAATTGCAAAATTCGAAAAGGGCGCTAAGTAAAAATTTACCCTTTTCTACGTTATCTACAAGGTTAATTTGGGTTAGTTTAGTTTGGTTGAGCCCCCGGAGCGAGCGAAGAACGAAATATTAGAACAACACTGGGCTGCTGCCAAATGCGCAAGTCCGAAGGTCGAAAATTTGGTCTAGGTAGATGTGCATGTTCCGAAAGTTTCATATTTTTTAGGTTAGAAATGTTACTATTTTTTAATTAAAAAAATCCTCCGTCCGCACTTTTTTATAAAGAATCACTCTCTATAACATAGAAAATGTTCTTATTTTTACCAAAAACTTCTTAATTTGTGTGACGCTAAAGTGTTATGGACCCAGCAACGCTCCCAGAAACCATCTACACTATGAACTCACTACTCTATGTTGAAAACTATGATTTCAGTCAAGATATAAGCAGATTTTCTCAACTAATCGCATTTTTGAAAAGAAGTTCAGAGGGTTACAAAGCCAAAAAGTCCCAAGTTTTTACAAAGGAAGATGTATGTAAGTTTGTGAGTACTGCAGATGATGAAACATATTTACTTATGAAGGTTGTTATGATAATCGGCATTTTTGGGGCTTGTCGGCGCGAAGAACTAACTAAGTTAATGTTGGGTCATATTGAATACAATGATTTGTATATAAAAATTGTGATTCCATGCTCGAAAACCAAAATTATCCGAGAATTTGTTATAACAGAGGGAAAGGTGACAGGTGTCAACTGTTTAAGTATTGTTCGAAAATATGCTAAACTTCGTCCTCTTAATGCAACTCACAGGCAGTTTTTTGTATTCTACGAAAAAGGAAAATGTACTTCCCAGCCTGTCGGAATTAATAGTTTTGGAAGTATACCAAAAAAGATTGCAACAAAACTTGGATTGAAGAATCCCGAAGGATACACTGGACATTGTTTTAGGAGGTCCTCAGCCACCATTCTAGTTGATGGTGGTACAGATATGCAGATGTTAAAGCGTCATGGGGGCTGGAAATCCTCTTCTACGGCAGAAGGCTACGTTGAGAATTCTTTAGAAAATAAGAAACAAATAGCAAAGAAGATCATGGGGTCAGACACGGATTTAATGATTGGAAATTCAAACGTAAAGGGCTCCATCACATCCGCTTCTGGTATACAAATTTCTAACTGTAAAAAGTGTATTATTAATGTTTATAATAATCCTTAAGTGTTATAATTTAATAATAATTAATTTTAATTAATAATTGATAATTAATTTTATAATTGTTAATAATAAATAAATCATTCTTCTAAAAAGTGTGGTTTTATTTAACAGCAAAATGTTAATAAAACCGTTTTTTTCCATTACAGCACTAGTACTGTAAAGGCATCTATTACAGCACTAGTTCTGTAATAGGTGCCCTTACAAGACAATTTATAGAACTGTAAAATTCATATTACTAAATGAAAGTAGATAAAGTAGCTTTACATAGACGGTAGGTTAGCTTAGTACTCTGAAATCCAACGGGCTAGTCCCCAAACCGAACTATTTAGTCATCGATTTAGGATGCTACGCCTGTATCAGTCAACAATAAATTGGCATGCAACTTCATATCTCCAAGGTGAGATAAGTTATTTATTGACAGATTCAAAATACTGAACAATACAGGATCTAGATTATAAGGTGATAGATATAAGGCTCCTCCAGGCAGTGAATTTTGCTACACGTATAGAGTAGCATGTCTCGGATAGTCAAGCGGTGCTCAAAAATCGGTTGACATTATCCCAAAGCTTTGCCTTTTTTCCACAGACAGCCACGCTTTCAGGGTTCTTCATCGGTTGAGAATTAGCAATTATAGTAAAGAAATTATATGACCCATTTCAAAGCTTTCATAAGTGATCAATTGAATTCAAAATTGAAAGAACTGCTAAAGCAATAAATAAGGGTAGCGTATCAGAGATAAGGTTGGATAGAGATCCACATTCATAGAATAGCTATATTTGAAGACTCAGAAAAGGGAGGTGCCTGTCTATTTACTGCAAAAAACCGAAAGCTGCTAGTTGAAAATATCCCATTCCGATCATCTGATTTGGATTCAGGGTCGCCGAATATACTCATTAGATGGCTGAGCCTTATAGATAAAATATAATGAATGAATGTGTGAATCGCAATAGATCTATGTACGGGTTTCTTACAGTCCACTCACTTTTCCAATTAATGAAGAATATCTACATTTTGTGAGACATAGATGATGATATCTATTAACTGAATATTTAACTAAAATAGGAAGGTTCTCTTTTTTATAAAATTGAAATATTATATAACACTTTTTTAACGGTGCTTCTTAGGTGCGATATCAAACTGTGCAAATGTTAATATAATCTTCACTAAAACTGTTGAGGTTTCTTTGAATTTTACAATAGCCATGATAATTCATATTCAAAATGCTTACCTTAATTGGCTGCCCATCGTGGGTTTGATGAAACGAACACGTCTCTATCATCCGCATAGCCATCCAAGCGATCTGCTGTGCATGTGTCCTTGTGTCTTTGTGAAGACCTCCCGCTACACAGTAGGCATCTCCTATCGTTTCTACCTTTAAAATATATATGAGTATTATAATTAGGAAAAGTGTAACCAATTGGAAATATCAGATTGCTATAGAAGAGTAATTAATAGAATATTAAAATTTTCTTGGTCTTGTTTCCGTCATGTAATGATTGTTAGATGCCGTTAATATTTTACCATGAATATTGCCGTCTTGGTTTCTTTTCAACATTAGGCTGGGCTATTTTTTATGTTCGGCATACACATAAAATAAAAATCCTATGCCACCCAACCCAACGAGTCGGGCGTTTGCAGAGAAGAGCGGGACGTTTGCGCAGACGACCGTGGACGTTGAACTTGAAGCCCTGTAGGTTGTAATTTTCGGGAAAGACGTTACTCGGACGTCCATTCCAGAGCGAAGCAGTCCTCCAGGTAAAGGAGTCTCGCAACAGCGACGTCCTAGGTGTTTGCAACTGAAAAGTATGTTGATGAGCAGCTTACGTCTGACAGGCGGCAAGTGT
>JAEQML010084441.1:0-10129 GCA_016904865.1 Pissodes strobi | reverse complement strand
AATTGATATTCCCGTCTTTTAGTGTTGACTTCATTTTCCACTCATTGTCCAAATGACGGTTTAGCAGTATATTTCTTTTTAAGTATATGCCCCTAGCAGGGTGCCCAGGCTCCGCGCGCCGCCTATATTCCGCCGAGAGTCATTCTGTCCTGGCCGTATCGGGCTCAATAATGATATTCTTAGCCTGCCTCTCCTTCTGAAAGTTTGTCCACTCTCTTGGCAGCGCCTAGTCAGTTCACTCTATGATTGTCGCTCTTACTTAGAATTTATATGGGCCAAAAAACGTCTCCGGCCTTAAGCATGGAGCGCTAGTGCCGAGCCTGAAATATTCATCTGCCACCTTGGTCCCCTTCACTTCGCTGTGGTTGATATCCATATCAACTCCACTTTCTTACTCTGTCCAGCCGCTCAAAGATATCCACGCTCTCCTGCATCAATTTACAGCTAGTCTTGGGGGCACAGACCACTCTACGTGCAACGTGGCTATTAGAGCAAGTTACTTTCTCTTTATTTCTTTGTCTGACCACGTGCATTGTTGCAACCACCAATATTGCGTACACCTCTGCTTAAAACACTATTGCGTGCTTTCCCAGGAAGAAGCTTTCCCGGATATTGCTTGTATTCAAGAAAATCCCGCTTCGGAGGGCAGTTAATTGTCCTGCCAGTCGTAAGCCATCGGTGTACTTACGTTTCCATGTTCCCATTGCCTCTTTCTTGGTATGACGACTGTATGATCTCTTTAATCTTAGACTGTCATTGTGTACTATGTGTTCGTATGAGGAGAAGTGTATTGCCTTAACTAATTTAAGGGAAACTCTTTCAAAACTTTTTCATGTCCAACTATCGCATAAAGGAAGACATAGCCTCCTCCATATTCCAGATATCAAGTAGGCCGAGCAGAACATCTAATGCTGCTGTTCTCATAATTCCTTGGACCGGCTAGCCTTTGAATTTTTGTCAGTTTCAGTCTTATGCCCTACCGCAAACCATCACATCACTGAGCCACATACAATTCTCGGAGTAATGACCATGCCCTGCACCCCCTATGAACTGAGCTTTTAGTTCCGGCTACATCTCTCAGTTTCAAGAACATTACCATCGAATTTTTAACTGTCTTTTTGACCTGGGTTCTCCAAGTAAGCCTGGAGTCCATTAGAACTCCTAGGTAGTTCACCTCACTAAGAGAGTTAAGTAGTTCATGTACATTCTTGCAGTTAGGAACCCGTCTAGGACCCTTCTTCTCGTGAGAGGTATTGTGTCAATTTTTATCGGAAACCGGTCTCCGCATAAAAGCTGCATTTTTTCACAGACTACTTTAATATATCTCCCGAAGAGATGAACCAGCCTAGGCCTGCCTGATCAGCCAGCCCAGAAGGCCGTCCATAATAAGACACCGCACGAAAAAGATATAATATATATAATGAACAAACCCAGCTAATAATTTTAAATATATTAGCTTTTTTAACTGGAAAAGAAATAAGTCCGAAACGGAATCGCACCTCAAGTGGAAAATGTAATACAACGAGCAGCAAATGCAACAAAATTGAGCCCCACGACAATTGGAAATATTAAGAAGAATGGGATAAAATCAAACAAAACTGCCGCGTCTAATATGTCTTCAAAGAAATAAACTGTCAAAACTAAAATCAGGGGAATAATTTATTCTATATGCGACAAAAATAACATGTGTCATTGGCAACAAAAGGCACAAGTTCAAAATACAAAATGAATATTTTGAATTCTCAATCGAATCCTGAGAACATAATAAAATGTATAGAATTAATGTTGAAGAACTATAGAATATATTTAAATTGAAGAGAATTGGATTAAAATTAAGATATATCCGATTTTTTCAGGTCATCGATATATTGTGGTCAACGTTGGGACAAAAATGGCTTCGATAAAGGTGCTAATTTAACATTCAAAAGTGGATGAAAAACAGGAGATTATCGTAACAATAAAAACAGAAAAAAAATTTAAAAGTGGTTTAAAACTCAGCTGATTCTTAATGTACAGGGTTATTCAACGAGGACTAGACAAGGCGATTTTTTTACTGTCCCTGTACTTTTATAAAAAAAACTGAAACAGCCATCTTATGTAATTTTCTCTCGCGAATTCGGATATGTTCGGCAAAAAACAATTGAACATCAAATAAAAGTGCTAAGGGTCACTTTGATATTATTTTAAATGAAACACCTTGTATATTACGACATTTTTGGACTCTCTAGAAAATCTAAACACAACTGTTTACCAAATACTGACAGTTGAAACATGGGTATTTTGACACATTGACAGGCTCTTAAATCTAAACCGCACAAGATCAAAGAATACGGTTTGCACATTCCTATCTTGGGTTTTTGATAAGCTATCGAATGACAGTATCTTCGAATTTAACCTGCGGATAAAATTAACCGGAACTTTTAAACCTCCGGTTAAATTCAAAGTTACTATCATTCGATAGCTTATGAAAACCTAAGATAGGAATGTTCAAACCGTTATCTTTGATCTCGTGCGGTTTAGATTTTAGAGCTTGTCAAAGTGTCAAAATGCCCGACTTTCAACTGTCAATATTTGGTAAACAGCTAAAGATAGGTGTTCGGTGATAAAATCAATCACATGATAACACCACGCTACTTCCTACAAAGGATATGTTCCGAGCGGGTGGCAGTTTTGTTATTGTCAATAATTAAGACATTTTTTGTCATATAGACAGATTCTATTATTCAAAATTGTAACTTTTTTACATTAATAGAGTTCAATTTAGTGTGAAAGAAGTGTATAATTCAAGTAGAATCTATATACAGTCCATTGAAGCCAACATTAGGTATAGTTTATTATCATGTTTAGATTTTTCTAGAGAATCCAAAAATGTAGCAATATACAGGGTCTGCCATTTAAAAAAATATTAAAGTGGGCCCTAGCACTTTTATTTGATGTTCAATTGATTTTGCTGAACATATCTGAATTCGCGGGAGAAAATTACATAAGATGGCTATTTCAGTTTTTTTTTATGAGAATACAGGAAAAGTCAAAAAATCGCCTTGTCTAGTCCTCGTTGGATAACCCTGTACCTCCAAAGTCTTTAATAATCATGGGCAATCCAACTCACCACTCTGGATAGAGCGAGATTGTACGGATCATTACTATTTCTTATGGGGCTATGCAAAAGATAGGTGCTATATGCACCGTCAGCAATTCTTAGATGAACTGAAAATAAATAACAGCCCAAACTAACCCAAACTATCATAGGGGATATATTAGTAAGGAAATGTTGTCTAAACTCATTGGAGAATTTAAAGTTTAGATTTTAAAAATGTGTTTTGGGAATGAACATCATTTACTATATTGATTTTAACTTTTAATGAATACTTCTTTTACAATAATTACAATTTCAACTGCTGTGTTTTACCGTTTTTCGAAAAATGCGAAATTCTTGCACTTAAAAATAGCTTCATATTTCAAATACAGAAGTTTAAAATATTTGCTATTCTTTAAATAAAAACTGACAGTTTCATAGCTCTTTATGCTAATATAAATTTAAAAAAATGCGTATCTTGCGTAGTTACAGTGTAAATATCCAGGCAATACTCCCATTGACCCCATTTTCAGCCATAACATAACAAATATTGGAATAACAACCTTAACAGCTACCCTACCTTTTAAGGGGATTCATCAGCAGTATTTTTTTTGTTCCCGATTTTCTTCGTTAATATGCATAATAAAGAAAATTAGCCAAGTATAAAACTCGCTTAGAATTACTGAATCTAGGGCAGTACAGTGATAAAAAATTCAATTTCTTAATTTTAGCTTTTAATATATTAGGAGAAAAAAATAACAGAAAAAATAAGTCTGTACGACCCTAGTGGATCATAATCTAGACATATTGATAAAAGAAAAAAAATTTTCGATCAAATAGTTTGTCCATAATCCTGGAATAAAGATTTTGAGACAAAATCGCTGATTCGACACGCCCCCTTGTCGCTCAAACACATGAATTTATTTAGAATTATTTCTTCTGGTAAGAGCTGGCATCGGCGCGAGGCCACGTGGTGTGTGTCTGTTGTTTACAACCTGACTTTGAGCCGGTCGGGCGATGGCTCGCTGGACGAAACCAGTTTTCAGAAATATAATATTTGGGATTATTATTTATTTTGTAGACTGTTCTAAATGATCTTGTAGCCGCTTCTCAAACTTTCCACAGATATAGGTGGCACATTAGTGTAACAAAGACCCGTACAGAGATAAAAAAAAATGTTAAATACAAAAATTGTAAGATATGTTGTGGTAAATATTATGAAAATATTTTCAATTATACAGGGTGCTTTATAAAATCCTGTCGTTCGTTTTTTGAGTTTTTTTAATGGAATGTATATTATTGCACATTTAGATTCTGCATGAAATTCACATTTCGTGAATAATGCCCTATATCTATCCCCAAGTTTTTCGAAATATTGACAGTTGAAAATCGGCCAACTACCATGTTTGACAGGCTGTACAGGGTTATCCAACGAGGACTAGACAAGGCGATTTTTTACTTTTCCTGTAATTTTATAAAAAAAACCGAAATAGCCATCTTATGTAATTTTCTCCCGCGAATTCGGATATGTTCAGCAAAAACCAATTGAACTAAAGGTCACTTTGATATTTTTTTAAATGGGATGCCATGTATATTATTGCATATTTGGATTGTGCGAAAAAGTCTAGACATATTTCATGAATAATGTCTTATACCTATCTCTAACGGTTTTTGAAATATTGACAGTTGAAAATCGACCAATTACCAAGTTTGACAGCTTGTAAAATCTAAACGGCTATAGATAGAACAAAACGGTTTGCACTTTCCTCTATTGGTTTTTCATAAGCTCTCGTATAACACTAACTTTTTATTTAACCAGAGGTTAAATTTATCCGGGATTTTTTAACATCTGGTTAAATCTAAAGTTAGTGTCATACGATAGCTTATGAAAAACCATTAGCAGAAAGTGCAAACCGTTTTGTTCTATCTTTAGCCCTTTAGATTTTATAAGCTGTCAAACTTGGTAAATGGTCGATTTTCAACTGTCAATATTTCAAAAACCGTTAGAGATAGGTATAAGACATTATTCATGAGATATGTCTAGGCTTTTTCGTACAATCCAAATATGCAATAATATACATGGCATCCCATTTAAAAATATATCAAAGTGACCCCTAGCACTTATATTTGATGTTCAATTGTTTTTTGCTGAACAATTCGCGGGAAAAAATTACATCAGATGGCCCTTTCAGTTTTTTTTTGCAAAAGTACAGGGAAAGTCAAAAATTAGCCTTGTCTAGTCCTCGTTGAATAATCCTGTACAATCTAAATGGGTAAAAATCAGTGATGTGAACTGGTAAATTACCGATAATTTACCGTGGTAATTTACTGTAATTTACCGTAAATTACCAAAAAATTATTACCGTAATTTACTGATAAGTTATATAGAAAATTACTGGTTCTCGTGCTAAATAATTAACGTTATTTACCGTAATTTAACGTTATTTTTCATTGTAATGTACAGGGTGATCCCTTATAATGTCGCCCCTTTTTATTTTAAGTGTCCCGAAAAAATTAAAAGTATAGTTATGTAGGTACTGAAATAGTATATTATTTTATATGGAGGAAAAGTGATACTTTTCATGGCGCGCTCGTGTTTAACAGCCGAACGGAGTGAGGCTGGTAATAGAGAGCAAGCCATGAAAAGTAACTTTTCCTCCAAATAAAATATGCTGTTTTTTTTTCAAATAACGACAAATTAATGCAAAAACATCTCTTTTTAATAGTAATAGTATCTAATTATTATTAAAGATAAGTGGGTTCGCAAGGCGGCTTAGACCGGTGTCGGTGAATAGGCACAGGTTGTTGCTATAGTAATGTAACATAAAGCCGTCAGTGGACACTGTCAACAATAATTATTTTTTTAAGATTGCGTCTCCGATTGCGTTTTAGTTCCGTATTGATAAGCAGTTATTGAGTAAGTTCGATTAAATAATAACCAATTTGTTCCTAAATTGGTGATTTTTAGAAATGCAGTCACAAATTGAGTGATAAATACAAATTGTAGTGTTAATAAATCTTGAGTTGTTGACGCATATTTTGTTGTCTGTTTGTATTGTATCTATGTTGCTATGACAACACTTTTACCTCCGTCGGCGAAAAAGTGAAAAGTGAAGCTCCGGCGGAGGAAAAACGAAACTTCACGGCCGCCTACACAGTCGAGTAATGACGGATTTACTGACGTTTGAAGAAAAAAGTAAAGTAGCGCGCCATGAAAAGTATCACTTTTCCTCCATATAAAATAATATACTATTTTCTACGAGTGACCGCAAAGAATTTACTTTGCGCAGATAAGCTTTAAGTGGGGGTAAACTACTTTGCGTACGTGTTAGGAACAATGTTTTTCTACGAGTGAAATAACTACATTTTTTTCTTAATTTTTATTTGCATCAAAAACATCAACTTATAACTACCTATTTATTATTATTAACAACATTAATATTCTAACTGCTTTCGCGTGCGGGAAAACATAACTTTGCGCACTGATTAGGAAAACGACTATTTTTCTGCCTGTAAAAAATATTGGAAAAATGATCAGTATACAGAGAAAAACAAAAAGTTAATTTTTTTTTTCATTGGATCATCCTATATATGAATTTATATTTCGATTCCTCGTAAAATTCTAAGCATATTTTATGTATGATGTTATACCTCTAGAGTTAGTAGTTTTACAGCTATAAACAGTTAAAAATCGGTACTTTGGCTAATTTTCACGTTGGTAGCAAGAAGATCATTAGAGATGGAGTAGAATGAATTTTACATTCCTATCTTCCTTGCAACTGGCAGGCAGTACCCTGGGTACCAAATCTGGTACCTCTGTAGGTACCATTAGTTAGCACTATCAGATAGCTCTTGGAAAGTTAAGATAGAAATGTGAAATTCATTTTACTCCATTTGTAATTGCCTTCTTGCTACCAAGGTGAAAAGTATCCAAAGTATCGATTTTAAACCGTTTATAGCTGTGAAACTACTGATTCTACAGGTATAACTTCATACATAAATTATGCTTAGAATTTTACGAGGAATCGAGAAATAAATTCACATATAGGGTGATCCATTGAAAAAATTTACTTTTTGTTTTTCCCTGTATACTGATCATTTTTCCAATATTTTTCATACGCAGAAAAAAAATATTTTTCAATACCTACATAAACATACTTTTAATTTTTTTGAGACACTAAAAATAAACAGTTAAAAGGGGGCGACATTATAGGGGATCACCCTGTACCATGTTTGTCAGCAATTTGAACAGTATGCGTTCGGGGATTTACTGTCGGCTGTCATTCATTGCCATTCATTTTGTTCTGTGTTGCTTTCGTTTTAAAATTAAATAATATTTAAGGAAAAAACAATGTTTTATTCACAAACAAATGAAACAACTCTTTGTCCAGCACCGATACTTACACACACCGTAATTTAATTCCCAAGTGGTAATTACATGATTATGACAAGATATTTTTTTATACATGTACATGCTCCTTTGGAAAAATAGCAATTTTTATTTGTAAACTAGTTGGAGGTTTCCAAAAGACAGTAATATACACAATTTACATTAATTTACGAATGGAAATCGCTATTAGTTTACTTGCAGTTTACGGTAAATTATGGTAATTTATTGTTATTTACCAAAAATATATTACGGTTATTTACGACAGTAATTTACGACACAAATTTATTACCACGGTAATTAATTTTGGTAATTAACAATCGTAAATTACCAGCGTAAATAACCAAAAATTTAAATTACGGTAATTTTACATCACTGGTAAAAATAGAGCAAAATGGTTTGCACCTTTCTATCTCGATTTTTCATAAGCTATCGTTTAACGCTAACTTTGTATTTATTTACCCAGAGGTTGCTCTATCCTTAGCCGTTTAGAGTTTACAGGCTGTCAAACTTGGCTGATTTTCAACTGTCAATATTTATGCTGACTTCTTTTGTTCTCTTGATCTTCTACCGATCAACATTTTTTGACAAATACTACTGTTTTTGGAATCAGGTCGCTTTTTTCCCCATATTGATACAAAAACAATAAAACAAAGCACTGATAGAACCAAAACACAATAAATCACATGTTACAGAACGACCCGCACACTCAAGATTTAAAATTTGAATGATAAAACAAATATTTCTGTAGGATTCAAAAATACGAAGGATAAGATAACCAATCGACTCGCTTCTACCTAGTCTAGACGTAGGTATCGTCTTTACGAAGTCAATTGAAAAAGTTGGGACTCTTAATTTATTATCGGCATAGTCTCTTCTCAGTTCCGGGCGAGCGCCTACACAAATTAATTAGAAATTATTAAGAGCCCCAACTGTTTCAATTAACTTCGTAAAGACTATAACATAAAATATAAAAAGGTCTTCTAAACACTTTAGGCAGGTTACGAGCCTATATATTTGGAAAAAGGTATCTACATCAATAATTATTACCTATAGATAAATAATGACTATTTTCAAGGAATAATAATAATAAAGGAGAAAATACCTACATGGTGGTCCATTAGTGTGACTGTCCCGTATCTGCCTATTTACAGAGATAAAAAAATGTTAAATACAAAAATTGTAGGATATGTCGTGTCGCATATCGTAAAATATTTTCAATTATACAGGGTGCTTCATAAAAACCTGGCATTCGTTTATTGACTTTTTTTAATGGAATGCACTGCATATTATTGCACATTTAGATTCTACATCAAATTCTAGACACATTTCATGAAAAATGTTCTACACCTATCTCCAACTGTTCTCGAAATATTGAGAGTTGAAAATCGGCCATTGACCAAGTTTGACAGCCTGTAAACTCTAAACGGCTAAAGATAGAGCAAAATGGTTTGCACCTTTCTATCTCGATTTTTCTTACTTTGTTTTATTGTTTTTGTATCAATATGGGGAAAAAAGCGACCTGATTCCAAAAACAGTAGTATTTGTCAAAAAATGTTGATCGCTAGAAGATCAAGAGAACAAAAGAAGTCAGCAAAACTAATGGGATCAACGTAAGTTTTGTTTTAACAGACTACTAAATACAACCACTTTTGATTTTGTTTGGTGAATAATGTACAGGGTGGCCGCTTTAAGTTGAGCCCATAACTTAACTCGAAATCTATGAGTGTTGCAAAAAAAATTAAAAATACAAAATATGTTTCTAGTTAAACGATCTTGTATTGTTTGTAGTGTTTTAATTGTCACCCTATTTTATACAAGTGGGTCAAATTAAGGTAATTTTTTTAAATAGAATGCCCTTTTTTCTTACATATTTCTAAATAAACCAGTAAAAGATGAATTCAACGATATGCAGGGTGTCCGAAAATACCGTTCGAATAATTTCAGGAGAGATTCTACATAAGAAAATATTAAATTTTTCTCATATGAACCTGGGTCCGAAAATGCATAGTTTCCAAGATACAGGATGTCAAACTTTTAAAAAATCGTTTTTTTAATTAATATCTTAAATATCCTTTTAACGAGTTTGTTGAAATTTAGTAGTGTTATCTGTAATAATAAGGGGCTTAATTTAGCCTTAATAAGATTAAAAATATAAAGTCTAGTGGGGCCCCGGAGGGTATCATACCGAATATTATTGATAAAAGAAAGTGTCCGCCCATGACTTAAAAAAAAATGTTTTTTTTTCGAATTAAACAAGTAAAAATACAACATTGAACATTGTTACAAGGGATTTTAGTCAGGGACACTCGGTTCTCGTCCTGGAGCCAATGCAGGACATTTAGTTTATAGACAAACACAGGGGAGCTCGAATCGGAGGATAACTACAACAGGAGAAAAATAAAAAAACATCCACAAACTACCTTCTATATCTATATGTGCTTAAATATAAAAGTACGTTTTATATTTTGTTTTTAGATAGCTTTATATATTTTATAAACATAGATTCCATTTTCTCATCATTTATTACGCAAGCCATAATATATGAACGAACTATGACACATAGGGAGTAAGCCAAGATTTCCTAATTCACCATACAAAAATTTTATCCCTTCCGTATTATGCTTACATTCGAAGCCTACGATATATTATTATGCATTTTTTTT
>JAEQML010084440.1:0-10129 GCA_016904865.1 Pissodes strobi | reverse complement strand
TGCAAAAGTGCAATTCAAATCCGTTTTTAAATAAGCCAAGGAAAAAAGATGTTATGCACCTAAATGCGCAGAACTCGATTCATCTCATATTTGTATATATTGGAAATATAAAATTATTACTTGTAAATATAATACACAAAAAGTAATTTTACTTCACAGTATTAATCTCATCTTGTTGAAGTTTTCACTTCTGTTGTGTAGTCATGAATTATTAATTACCAAAACTCATAAGATAGGAGAAACTTCCAGTTTGATTGTCATCAACTATCTCAACCCACCACAAACATCTATCAGCGATTGTTTTCGCCATACTTTAGCAACAGTATTAATTAACGCTGGGGCCGCTATCACCATGCTCAAACGCCATGGAGGCTGGAAACCGCAAGATGTGGAGTGATACGAGAGATTACAATGTGCTAATACAAAATTAACGGCGATGTCTGAGCTTTAGACCTCACAAACGTCTGACTATTTGCGATGAAATTATGAGGGGTCACATCCACTGGGATTAATATTAACAACTATAACAATTATTGTATGATCAATACCGTAAATTACAAGTCATATGCTTATAGTGAATAAAGAAAGACATAGAAAGGTTGAATAAAAAATCGTTTGTGCGCGCTAGTTTAGTTTAAAAGATAAGAGAAGTGCAGAAAAGAGTCGTTTTTGAAATTATGACTGTTTTTTATTTTCATCTGCTCTAAATATACAGTCGAAGAAAAAGTATAGAAGGCTACCACGAGTGGAAAGCACATTTCATACTAATGTCATGTGACTGTAAGCCTTGTCTTTTCACATCCAGACGAATTTCTGCTCTTTTCCACATTTGTTACATAATATTCTTTTAAAAACATCTTCATAAGTTTAAAAAAGTACTTACTTCTTCGTCTTTTTGAAGCAGCAATCGGTCCGTCTCCGTTATATCAGACTCGTACGGTGCCGAATCACGCTTCAGCTTTCTAGAAAACGAAAAACTATGTTACCATTAAAAAACTGAACTGAAACATCAACGTGCTATATATTACCCCCTCTCTCGAGCATGTTGGGATATCTGGGAGATGCATTGCGCCCTAAAATTTTCGTAATGGACGTCTTCTGTGACGTCTTTCAGGTCTTGCATGTGTGTGGAAATGAGCATAGTTCGTAGTTTGATGAAGTCACTGTGTTTCGGATTCTCAACTGAAATACCAAGACAATAAATACCTTTTTTTGCACAGCAAACCATTGTATAAGGAAAAAGGTTTTCGTTATACAATGGTAAAATGTAACCATAATAATAGTTAAAAATGAATATACGTTTCCTAAATGCAAATATTTAAATTGTCGAAGTGTGTGTAGTGACAATGATATATGCTGCAGTGCCATATTATGAATAACTTGTTTTGACTATTTTTCTAGAAATACTGAATAATAATAATGGATTATAACAAAATATCCTTACCATCAACTACTCCCCAAGGATACTGTCTTCCTCTAATTTTTCTCCCAGCAACCTCTAAGATTGTGTTGCTTCCTACAACTGCAAATGGAACACTGGCTTTGAGTTCTCGATCTTGCTGCTTAAACTCCTCGTCTTCATCACTATCACATTCGGGAAATTCATACATCTAGAAACATACATTGGAATAAGGAATATTCGATATTAGACATGTATCCTGGGTTATAGGCTGAATCTGGCAAACTCGAAAAGAAGGTGTTTCAGAAAGATTGGAGGTGTAGGATTTACGAGAATATTTAAGATATTTGAGAGACTTAAGGTAAATGGGCCAAATCATTATATATAATGGAGTTTTTCCGTAACGAAAATTTGTGGGTTGTCACATATTCACTATCAATTTACAACACATATTCACTATCAGTTTACAGAACAAATACAAACACATTTAAAATTTATTAAAACTGGTGGAGACTGACGCATTAGTTTAAAATAATTTCGTTCTTATTTGACAAATAAACAGCCATATATATAGATTTTAGGTATATTAATGCAACTGATTACTTTTTAGGTGCATTAGTGTATTATTAACGTAAATATAGTACACTACAGGGGACATACTATTAATATGGCAGTATTATATTAAAATGCTGTTATTATTATTATTTAATTAGATCATAATATATTTTACTCAGATTCTTAGTATCTGTCTTTGCGTTTGCAGTGTGCTGAGTTTTTTGAATAAAGACCATTTCGTAAAATTCGCGCTTTTTTGTATTTGCTTCAGATTTTAGAACTTTTTCGGAAATCAAATATGTGGTTCATTTCTATCTCATAGTGACTTAAGGCTGTTTTATTCTTTTTATCGTACTTTGTGGCCGTTTATGCGATTTTTCAGGTATTGGCTTGTTGGTCCTATATGTAGACGGAGGCAGAGTTTTTACAAGGAATTTCATACACTAGATTACTTTTTCGGTCTTTGGGAATATCTGCCTTTAGTTTACTGAAATTAACCTTCTCGGAAAGGATATACAAGGTGTGTCAATTTGTCATATTATGACATAGCTTATTGAGTTCTATTTTTATGTTAGAATTCCTTTCTAACACATGCCATTAGATTATTCGTAGTTTCATTTATTAACTAGCAATTATTATTCTTACCTGTATTTCATGTTCCTTAATATCATGAAGGATATTCTTCTTAAGCTTTTCTACTTCTGAGGTAGTGAGAGTATCAGCTTTGGCAATAACAAGGACGATATTTACCTTACGATGCAGTCTTTTCAACATTTCCAGGTCCATTTGTCGTAAACTAAAATGTTTATAAGCATTATAATTTGAACAAGAATATAAATAAGATATATTCAGTTTCATCACTATTCAAAAATGTTCAATCTTAATATGCGAAATTATAGCAGGATGCTTTAATTTCGCACAAGATTGCTAATTTCTAAATAGCCATTAATGATCCCTTAACTCTCAGGAAATTTTACTCAGATTTTTGCAGGGGAGATTACATCATTTTTATATGAATATAATAGTTTAGACATCTTAGTTAACGCAAGCCAATAAAAAGTGTAAATAATCTTAATAGTCCAGGAGCTAGTGAATTTTTTTGGTACTTATTTTCCCAGTTAGTAAACATCGATAGAATTGTTCAGTTAGTGATTCTGAGCAATATTTTTTATATGGATAGGGGGGAGGGGCTCCAATGGGTTGAGGCGGAAAATGCGTCAGAGGATATAAAAAGCGCTGCACTTTTTTTCCACTGATGAAAATAATTATTGTTTTCATATGGTTTTAGTAGTAAGAGTATACTAAAGTTATGAAAAAAAAGCTGTCTCATCTGTAAGCATGGCAAATGCGTCTGGCAGGTGAAAAACTGATTTTTTTTTAATATGTCATATTTTGGCAGTAGATAATTTGTCAGATGCCAGATTATTGCTTTCTTCGTAAGTTTCATGATCTACTTTAGTAAATGTAAAAGATTTATAACGAGGAAAATAACTAGACTAATTTTTTTATCTTTGGAACCCCATGGGAAAATTTTTGCCATCCTCAAAAATTCTTAACAAACTAAGAGATATACACCGACTGGGAAAATAAATACCAAAAAAATTCAATGCCTCCTGGGTCCTGGACTATAGGGTTCTTCTGATTACATACACTATAAATCAGTGCAGAAATACAAAATAAAAATAATATATAAAATAAATCAGTGGTGCATCCATAGGGGGTTAGTTTATGTTATAGGAAAAAGGTGCCCTAATGGGGGACCTTGGGAAATATTCATTAAGCAATATATTTATTAAACACAGATAATGATAGACATACAGATTTGGCTTAAATCTAAATCTAAAAGATTTCCAAGTTTAATCATTTTAGCCATTAAATAAAAATAAAGAGACAGGATTGTTTGACTTTCATCTTTAGTTTACTTTTTGATTACTTATTATGAGTCAATATTTGTTTGATTTAGATTACTAAGGGGAAATATCTCTTAGTATAGTATAGTAGGTATAGGTTTGGGTTACTGATTTGAGCGTTCAAAAAATATGAGATCATTGAAGAACTGAGCGTACTGCAAATTAATACACCTGCTACTGCCGAAAATCTCAAGACAAGTACTAGTAAAAGTACAGTCTCAGAACGCTGTGTTAAATTGGGTTAGTTTCGTCGGCATCATGATTCATGACAGTCAGTTCTAGGATATTTCCGCTCTAGAGGGACCAATGAATATTAACGTTAAATACCATATAGTATGCTTGAATTGATAAAATTTCATAAATATATAAAGTTTTTTATATAATAAAAACTTATTGAGCGCTTATATAGAAATGATTGAAAACTATTTTCAAATGGATGTCAAAAAGATGGAGCGGATCGCACTGCATTTTTTAACCAGCTGATTTTTGTTTTAAGAATATTCACTGATAAATACTTTAAATGTAGCACACAGTAATGTGATTGCACTAGAGTTACATAGGATCGTTTGTTACCTTTCTTAAAAATAGAAATCTGTAGAAGATATTCCAAAGCACGAAGATCTCCAGCAGAAATACTGGCTGAAAAGAGCCAAAAAAATAATGATATTTCCACCTGGTACTGGATTTGCAAAAAATGCATTTTATATTTCTGAAAATGGCATAATCAAGCTCTTATTCCGACCTAAAATTGTGTACAATATTTTCCAATAGTATCTATATGTATGTATTTTTAGTATATTTAAGAGTTTTTAGTTATTTTTACATAATATCTACACATTTAAAATTAGTAGGTACACTTTTCGATTTTATAAAATGAATTTTACAATACTGTGATCCGGTGTTCATTGTAATTATTAGCACAGATCGAGGGGTGCGGTTATTACGACTTGCAAAAGTAGGTGTGAAACGAGAGATACAACAAAGATTTTCCTAACCCCTTCGTTTTTGCGACTTTTGAAAATTTGCACTTTTTAGCAACTCCTCGTACCTTCGTTGTGCTTTAATTGGTTCGAAAGTAAAAACTGCTTATAGAGAATTCACTCGTGTACTAGGTGTTCCATTAGTTGTAGGGTGCATTCCAAAGATTTAAACTATAATAACTGTACATGTGCAGGGTTTGCCAAAGAAGCGTGACAGGCCAAAGTCCTCCCTGTTTTAAATTGGGTAACTTGTATATTAATTACAACATAGCAAGAAAGCCCTTTTTACGCCTCTTTCAAAGATATATAATGTTAGGAATATTTTTATTTAGTAAGAAAACCGAAAATACATCTTCACCTAGTAAGCCATCTATCACCTAGCTCGTCGGTTTGTCCTTTGTTTAATAAGGACGTTATTCGTTGTGAATATTTGACTGCAACTGAAAAACTGTTAAAAATGGTGTTTTCTGATTAGTTTAATTTTATATAAATAATAATGCCGCTGCCTCTAGACATGATGATAACAATAGACGTTAAAATGGCATCGATAGACGACAAATATCTGAGGGACTGAAGTTTTTTGGAGAAAAAAAAGCCAAACTGTTTTAAACTCGGATGAAGAATTAGATATAATTTCATATTATTTGGGTATAAGAAATATTTATGCATATTAGGTTTGATCCGATAAATAAACATTAATTAATTAAGCGAACAAAATAAGGTCCAAAAACTTATTTTGCCGGCGTATGCTAGAAATATTCGATAATGATCCTCATTTGGTCCAAAACATTTTATGGACTGATGAATCCACAAGTAAGACATTCTGGTCATTAAGCGTTTAGTGTGGAATCAACATATTTTACGATTTGACCATATCTGAGCAAAATGCCCTAATATTGTTAAGAGGGGATATAAAAGAGATTTTAGAAAGTATACCACTAAAAAAATAAATATTATTTTGTACACGACACTAAAAATATTACAAAAGAAAAATATTAGAGAAGAAATATATAATACAAATTATAACCACCCTGACTGGTTGCACAGTCTCAGAAAAATTAAAAAGAGGTTAATATTGCGCATAGGAAGATACACGGTAGTAACAAAATAACGACACATTTAAAAATTTTATTTGTCTAGAAAATGTACAATATTTGTTTCCTTCTTTATTTGTTACATTTAAATGATTCTTAGTCAAAATGTAAAAAACGAATTCGAGCATCTTTTATACTTGCAGTTTTGTCCAAAATATGACTTTTTCAAGATAACAGATGACTCTTATTCATTAGGCTCTTAGGTAAGCATTACTTGACTAATTGTAATTGACTGATATCTTCTTCGTAGACATAACTGTATACTTTTAAATAAAAAAAATTAAATCCACAATAATTGGTTGGGCAAATTAAACGATCTATACAGACGAGATTCAAAGAACATATAGCTTATTTAAAGTATGGTAGAACAGAAAAATCAAGTGTTGCCAAGCATGCTTTTGATAATAATCATAGAATAACAATAAAAAATTGAAAATTAATTCGTAATATAACTGATAGAAGATTATTAGACGCATATGAAAGTATGGAAATTATTAAATGTAAGAATAGTTTAAATAGAGATAGAGGGCCTATTCCGTATAGTCCATTGTATTGGTTAATCCAGCGTAACTAGTGGGATTCCAGAATTGGTTCTTTTTAGTTCCGCTTGATTGAGCAAACAGTAGCATAAAAAGGAGTTAGGTAGATTTTAATTTTAGTCTTAATCATTTCCTGATGATGCTAGCATGGTTAGCGAAACGCGCGTCGAGTGCAAAAATTCTGTTTCGGTATTGGGGATAAAGCTCTGTTTTAGTTAAATCCACAATACACAGGGTGCTTTAAAAATGCTAAATATTAGTAAGGCATGGTAATTTTCAAAAATTAGTTGTGCTTTGCTGACATTTTGTAACTTTTCTAACCACCCTGTATGTTGTATAATGTTGTGGATCTATGTAAAAGTGTAGAGTTACGTTTACGAAAGAGATATTAGTTATATTTTTAAAAGTAATCCTTACTTATGAATCAAATGAATGAAAAAGTCACCTTTTATCTTGAAAAAGTAATATTTCGGCGAAAACTGAAAGTATAAAAAACCCCAAATATGTTTTTTGCATTTGACAAAGAACCATGTTTCGGGACAAATAAAATTATTATTATAGGTATTTGTTTACTACCCTGTACAGGGTATCTCATTTTCGGCACTTTTGCGGAGTATCTCCTTTATTTTTAAAGACAGAGGGTTGCGATTTTCGCGGCAAAGATGGCGCCAGCAATATTTTCAGAGCCTTTTTGGTTTTTGAGATACAGGGTGAAATTGGAAAGTATAAGTTTTGAGGCACCCCCCCTTCTCAGTTATCTTTAAACTTACCCAAGAAGTTAAAATATATTCTTATAGATTTTTTCCCGTAGAATCCAGTGGCGCAGATAGTTTTTCTAACACCTTCCGTTTTTAGTTACGAAGCGAACATATGCTTTTTTTTAAATAGAACACCCTGTATATATTTTTTATGTTTATTAGGCATAATGTGGTACTTCTAAAAATATATAATTGCATTAAATTATTTTTAATAACAAGCTCAGAATTTTAGATTTTTAAAAAATTTTCTTTTGTCTGAAATTGGTATGTATCTATTAAGTTATGTCTTAAATTTATTTAAAACCAAACCAATGTAAGTAATTACTATACTAAAGATGTAATACTTTCAACCTAATTCAGAAGATCTTTTCTAATTCTCAACTATAAATTATTTATTACAGCATTTTAACTTAATTATGATAAAATTATTGAATTTTACTGAAACCAAAACAATAACCTATCTTACTTAAAACTTAAGGTAACAAAAACAAAAAAGAAACAAAATTTTTTAAAGGTGGATTTTAAAAGGATGGCCAGTTCCCGTATGAAAAATTGGCACATTCTTCTAATATCGTTCAAAAGAATCAGTTAGAAGTTAAATCGATTGCCGCACGAAGCTCCGCTACAGACTGATATCGTGCTTTATAGGTTTGGTTTTGCATGAAACCCCAAAAGAAAAAAATCAAAATGGAAAGATCCGAAAATCGAGAGGGCCATCTTACAGGTCCGTAGGTACCAATCCATCTTTGAGGAAAGTTATCGTCTAAAAATGAGTTGTGGCTTGGGGTACTGTCTTGTTGTAGACAAAAAGACAAACCACATTATAAAGGGCCAATGAAAGATTTACAATCAGTTCTGGACCTAATAGATATAAAGAATCATATTCAGGGTGTTCCATTAAAACATACATAAGTTTGCTTCATAACAAAAAAACGGAAGGTGTTAAAAAACTGACTACGCCACTGAATTCAACAGAAAAAATTATATAAGATTATGTTTTAACTTTTTCGATAAGTTTAAAGATTACTGAGATACGGGGGATGCCCGAAAAGTGATACTTTTAAAATTCACCCTGTATCTAAAGACCCAAAAGAGCTATAACAATAATTTTGCTGGCACCATCTTTATTTTCGCATTTTGTCGCGAAAACCGCAACCTACTATCTTTAAAAATAAGGGAGATACCCCGCAAAAGTGCCGAAAATGGATACCTTCGAATTCGAGTCGACGTATGGGGTTCCCGAAAACCGGTCAGTGAAATTAGGGCAAAATTGGGCATTTTGGTGCCTAACAATATGCCGTTTAGAAAGTCTTCGTCTTCAAGTGGTCATCATAAACTTTCTTTTTTTAAATACGAACTTTATTTTTTTACCGTTTTCAGGTGATATTGGCTTATTAATTTGAATATGTGTGTTAAGTTTTTTATTTCTATTTTTATTTTTTTTATTACTTATTTTGCTTTGTCGTTATTGTAAATAGGCCAGAAGAAAAAACTAAAATGATTAATTTCGCGAGAACGGGGAGAGCTACGGGGTCGCAATTTTTATGGTAGGTGCGCCTCATGGCCATATGGGGGACCGGGGCTCTAATTTAAGGGGGGATTTTGGGAAAAAGAACGTTTTTTGCCAATATCTCTGCAACGGAGCACGGGATCATCAATGGGAGGGAATTATACCTCCCACCCCCCACCTCTCACGATAACCAAAAGTTTTCGAAAAATGGGAGAAAATTGAAAAAAACTTAAAAACTTGTTCGGAAAGTTAGTAAAAGTATTATAAAACGAAATAAGAAATAAAATTATTAAAAAAAAGTTAGAGAAACGCGATTTTCGGCGAAAAAAAGGCGAAGGACGGCGGGGATTGCAAAAATGGGAAGAAAAAAATGCTTTATGATAAGAAAATAAAAGTTTTTGAAAAAAATAGGAAAAAGTTGTAAAAAACGTAAAAAAATGTTCGGAAAGCTAATAAAAGTGATCAAACGAAATAAGAAAAAAAAAATAATAAAAAAAACAAAATATTGTTCGGAAAGTTAATAAAAGTATTATAAAACCAAACAAGAAAAAAAATTGTTCGGAAAGTTAATAAGGTATTATAAAACGAAATAAAGAAATAAGTTTAATAAGAAAAGGTTAGAGAAACGCGGTTTTCGCCGACATAAGTTGAAATAAAAAAAAAAAATTGTGTGCTTATGAAGGTGAGGCACAATTTTTTTAAACTTTTATGTTCTATAAATATATTTTATTTTGTGTGATAACCGGAAAATTTGAGCCTTTATTTCTAATAAAAATGAAAAATAGTAAAATTATATAAACAGGTTCGTTTATTTTTTACCCCAGAGCAAAATAAATAATTAAAATAATAATAATAATAATAATAATAATAATAATAATTAAAAAATAATAATCAAAAGAAAAGAAAAATTAAAAACATATTCATTTTAATAAAACCAATATCATCAGTTCGAATTTAAAAAAAGAAAGTTGATGATGACCCCTTGAAGACGAAACGTCGGATTCCAAACTAAATATCACCCTTAGATAGAGCGGAAGCGGAAAAAGTGGCAATTCAAAAGTGCAATTCAATATCAAATCCGTTTTTAAATAAGCCCAGGAAAAAAATAAAACGATGTTTCAAAATGTTGTTTTTTTTTCGTGATACCTATCTTCGGAAATACTCGGAATTTTAAAACTTTCTAAACTTCATATTGTTAGGCACCTAAATGCGCAATTTTGCCCTTATATGTCCGACACTGTATCTCTTCCGGTTTTCGAGATGCCCATACACAGATTAGAATTCGAGCCACCATGTACACTGTACAGGGTCCGCCAATGAGAACTGAACAGGGCATTATTTTTTACTTTCCTTGTATTTTTGGAGGAAACGAAAATAGCAGTTC
>JAEQML010084437.1:0-10131 GCA_016904865.1 Pissodes strobi | reverse complement strand
AAAATTTTTACTATTGCAGTTTTCAAACAACACCAAGTTGAAAAAAAATATAGGCAAGTTATTGCGGTCAGAATTAGTAAAAAATGTAAAGAACAAAACCCAGACATGTCACACAGAAAATATGACATATGCTAAAATGGCCAGCGTCTCAGCAAATGCCAGTAGTAACTTAACTGGATCATCTGAATGGAACACTGTACCTCAAAGAAAGAAAAAGCATGGAACAGTAATTAAAATCAAAGACCAAACTAATCCAAGAATTGTTTTACAAGAAATTTAAAAAAACGTACGGCAGGACAATGTATGTACTTTTAAAAATGTCAAACAAAATCGTAGTGGAAGTGTTGTAATTGAATGTGAATGAGGAACAATAACAGAAACTTAGAGACAACCTCGCAAGTAGATTCTGTAAGGAATATTATTTTAAAAAGTTTTTACTGAGGTAAGTAGAAGACAGGTTTTTAATATACTAACACAACAACAATTGCTAGATGTTTTTGAAGCCGGGGCCGCACATGCAGCATTCGACGAACTCCGAGCAAGGGTTTGCCGAACTTCGATCAGTGCGCATGGAAAGATTGCAGTTTGGCAGATCGTTCGACAACTCGCTCGCCTATTCCCGCGCGGTGTCGGTAAGTTTGCATGCATCAAAGAGGACGAGCGCTCGTCTCGCATAATAGCCTCTCAGGCCTAGAGCCATAAAAACCCGCCACATAACACTACAAAAGAAGCCCCAACAATTTTTACAGAATCATCTCTATTCATGTTTATTTTGAAACTAAACATTTTTGGCGAACGTTCGGCGTTTCCCACTTTTTCGATCGGAGTTCGGCGATGCCCGAATGTTTGGATGAAAAAACGAACTCCGTTTGGCTAGATTCGGTAGTTGGCGAACATTCGCAGTGCGGATGTGCGGCCCCGGCTTGAGGTAGATCCAGTTGATGAAAATAAACAAAGTTTTCCAAAGAAATTATTTAACCCTAATCATAAAATAAATAATTTATATAAATATAATGAACAAATAAAAAACGTGTTGGATATTCTTTTATTGTTAAAACGCCAAAGTAATACTTATAATGGCATATATCTAACTATTAAAAAGAGTATGATGAATTACTAATAAGGGAACTATCTAAAAGTTAGGAAAATAGATTGAAAAACTCTAATAATAAAAATAAGTGCATGTGGTCTATTTAAAGGGAAATAACTAACACTTTTCGGGAAAACGACACTGTGATCTATGGAAGGGCTGAAGAAATATCAAATAAATTTAATATATTTTTGCTTACATCAATTTCAGAGCTTATACATAATATACCTCATGTTGAGTGGAAAATTAATATCCGGGAAAACATTAAATTCATGTTTTTAACACCAGTTACTTCTTATGAGATTGAGAATTAACCAAAAAAATTAAAAATAAGCATAGCTTTGGAGATGATGAAATACTCACAAGTCTCATTCGTCAGATTATTCCGGCGCCGCGCCGCGCCGGCGGTCACAAATGCCATTTGCTATTGCTACATAATAAAAAACTCACTCAGAGAGGGTGTTTTTCAGGAACCTTTGAAGTTGTCAGCAGTCAGGCCTTTGTATAAAAACAAAGGTGATAAGGGTGGTATCAATAACTATAGGCCCATCAGTCTGCTTCCTGGATTTTCAATGTTATTTGAGGTTGTGGTGTGCAAGCGGCTAATGAAATTTATGAGAGCGTAATATTGTTTCGAACAACTTGACACCTGAAGGAGGGCGACATGGCTTTTTGGAATGTTTTTGCGTTGTTTGAGCAACTCCTTTAGGTACTCAAACAATGGTTTTTGGGTCTTTCAAAGGCGTTTGACTGTTGGGACAAAAATTACGGCTTTACGTGGTCAGGGGTCGCGCCTTGGAGTGATTTAGATCCTATTTAAGAGATAGTTATAAGGGAAACCGGTCCAGTACCGCGCACCGGGGCAGTGTACTATTTCATAACTTTCCTAATAACCATTCAATAAGTGCTGTCATCTCTTAACCCAAATAGCACACCACATCTCAAAGACGTCGTGTTTATGTCCATATTATGCTTAAACGTCTGAAAACCTAAACACGACATCTTTAATACATCTTCCAGAAGACGTCTTAAAGTTGCTTCATGACGGACGTCTTTTTAAAGCCTCACGAGCGCTTTGTATTTGTTGAGTAATTTTTCATTAAAATCGCTTGATTTTTGTAGTAGGTTGTGTAGTTTGATCACTTTTTTGCGACTAAAAATTGTTATTTTGTCATTAATCAGCAGTATTTAGGTTGTTCATGTGGCAACACTGCTTCTGTGTTGCAGCATTGTCTTTATAAGAAAAACAAAGGTTGCAGGTTGGAGCGGCCATTTTCCAAAAATTTTAAAGCGTCACACCGGCATCGGCAGCGGCTGCCCAGCGTAAACTGTTGTTCATTCTCGAGAGAATTAGATTTCGGCTTGTGAATTTGTGAAGTATAATAAATCCCTGATAGTTTGTATTACTTTGTGGTTTGTATCGTTACGTTTATCGTGCTTAAAGTGTCGAAACGGAGGTCAAAAGTCGAAACGTAGAGGCCGTTGAGAAGTAAGGACTTGTAAAATCCATTAAAGAAGCTGAGGTTGCCATTCAGGAGTGGCTACGGAGGGCCTCAAATTTCAGAAGAACCAATTAAGACCAGTGGCGTAGCTAGGCGTCGGCGACTGCCGACGGCCTCGCGCCCTTTGGGGCCTCGCAAAATAGTATATTATTTTATATGGAGGAAAAGTGATACGTTTCATGGCGCGCTCGTGAAAAGTAACTTTTCCTCCAAATAAAATATGCTGTTTTTTCTTCGAATGTCGACAAATTAATGCATTAGTGAGACCGGTGTCAGTGAATAGGCACAGGTTGTTGCTATAGTAATGTAACATACATAAAGCTGTCAGTGGACACTGTCAACAATAATTATTTTTTTAAGATTGCGTCTCCGATTGCGTTTTAATTCCGTATTGATAAGCAGTTATTGAGTAAGTTCGAGTAAATAATAACCAATTTGTTCCTAAATTAGTGATTTTTAGAAATGCAGTCACAAAATGAGTGATAAATAGAAATTGTAGTTTAATAAATCTTGAGTTGTTGACGCTTATTTTGTTGTGTGTTTGTATTGTATCTATGTTGCTATGACAACACTTTTACCTCCGCCGGCGGAAAAGTGAAAAGTAAAGCTCCGGCGGAGGAAAAACGAAACTTTCACGGCCGCCTACACAGTCGAGTAATTACGGATTTACTGACGTTTGAAGAAAAAATAGGTTTATCAAACCTAAACATGTGCACTTTTGGATTTCCCAAAATAAAAACGTAAAGCAAATAAGCTTAATACTATACAAAACTCTTAAATATCACAGAACTTATTAAACATTTGTTTTTATCTACTGCAAATTAACAAATTTTCTACGAACTCTCAAATCATATGGTTTTTTATTATTAATTATATTAATCCAAGAGAATTCTTTACGCCTTGTGGTTATCACAGTTGGAATTTGCTATTGGTAGATGCAGGAAACTTTTCAGTAACTGCTAAAGTATTTTTTGGCTTTTGTAAATAAAATATATGTGCTCTTTTCAGTATCTAGTAAACGCTGGGAGCTTGTTAAATCTAAACTGAAATAGGCATTAAAAGCTATGTCTGAGACAAGATGGGAGAGTCGAATTAGACCAGCTAAAGCAACATTTTTGCAATTTGATGATATCGTAGATTGTGTAAATGACCTACAAGATAAAGATTCTGAAACTCTGAGTGACTGTAAAGCTGTCTTAAATGATAAAATGATATGTTCACTTTTGAGTTTGTTGTAGCAGTACACGTGTGGTACGAAACTTTGCTACGTGTCAACAATATAAGCAAACTATGGCAGTCGGTGAATGTTAACTTAAAGGGCGTCATTGACATTTTACGTTCTTTTTGTACCTGGATTGGATACAAGAAGATCGTAATACAGGATTTGAACAAGCTGTTGCACAAGCTCGATCGTTTGTAGAGATAAGTAGTTATGAAATCCCACCACAATTTAAAAATGGCGAGAAAGAAAAGAATGTTTGGGTATGAACACATTGATGAACCTGTACAATCTACCGATGGGGATCCACCTATCCAATTTTGTACCCCAAAACATCTAAAATTCAAAAAATGCTAATTTGTATGTAATTGTTTAAAAACTGTAAAAATTTAAAAAAAATCAAAAAATTTCTGAAAAAAACAATATATTTATTGCGCAAGATCGCCGCGCCGGCCGGCGCGGCGACGCGTTGTGGCAATACCTCCTACAACAGAGGTAATGGTTGTAGCCGGTCCGTTGCGCGTGCAGTTGAGCATGCGCAATAGGTAAAAATTCTGAATACAATCTAAAAAATTTTAATTAAACTCTATAAAATGCTAAAAAATACTGAAAATACTAAAAAATTTAGATAATTCTAAGAAAGGCTAATAAATTCTAAAAAATTTTAAAAATTCTACGGACACACCAAAATTCTAAGGTGGTTTGGGGGATAACACCTATCCAATTTTGTTCAACAAAAATTCAAAAAAATGCTAATTTTTATGTAATTGTTTTAAAAAATTCTACAAATTCTAGGAAATTCTAATAATTTCTAAAAAAAAAAACAAAATATTTATTGTGCAATTTCGCCGGTGTATCTAAGCCGCTGCGCGTGCGTTTGAGCATGCGCAATAGGTTCCAATTCTGAATAAATTCTAAACAATTCTAATTAAATTCTATAAAATGCTAAAAAATACTAAAAATACTGAAAATTTCTGATAATTCTAAGAAATAATAATAAATTCTAAAAAATTCTAAAAATTCTATTAAATTGTACAACAAAACTCTAAGGTGGTTTCCCCCTCGCAATCTATTGAATTGCAGTTCCATCAAGTTGGCTTTTTTATTACCATGATAGATGCTACCATAGCTGACACTAAATGTCGATTCAAATCACTTAACGAATATTTTGAACTATTTAGCTTTATTTACGACATAAATTATTTGAAATCTCTATTAAAAGAAGATCTGCGCAAGCATTGTAAAGATTTGGACACAACACTACGGCAAACACTTTTCATAACCGTCAACCGAGATAAAAAAGGGCCTCGCAAAGCGGATTTCGCCGAAGCCTACGTTTGGTTTAGCTACGCCACTGATTAAGACAACATTAAACATGAAATTTAGTTTATTGATAATAACAGATAATTACATATTTTTCTAGAAATGATCTTTTTAATTTATGGAAAAATGTTTTTAAAATGAGTTCGTCTTTAAGATGTCATATAAATACGTCTTTAAGATGTCATACAAATAGGTCTTTAAGATGTCATATAAATACGTCTTTACGACGTCGTTTTTTGTAACATTCGATGTCCAAAAGATGTCTTAAAGACGACGCAAGACGTAAACAGGCATCTGTAAGATGTCTCGAATATCTGAACATGGCATCTTTAAGGCGTCTTTAGGATATCTTTGTGCTGTTAGGGAAAATCATTTTAAATTACCGCTTTTTGTCGCGCGTTATATGTGTATCGTGGTCGCGGGCGGCTAGTAGTCTATTTGTAAAGTTTGCATCCGAGAATACTAAACTGTTGAGAAGCGACGTGCTGCTTTTCCGTCACGTCCGTCAGTGTCGAGATATGTCATTGATGTTAACAGATAAGTTGTTTTGTAGTCCAAGTGGCAGTGTATTTTCGCTTTATTGTTGTTTTTTTTTTTCGATGGGCATTAGAAAAATATATGGATAGTATTTAAAAAAAAAATCTGTTACGAAAATATATTATATTTTCTCCTACTGAGTGTCTATGCGCCGTTCCTGGAGCTTCTGCCGCTTGGTGCAGCTAGTGATTCAGCTTCTTTGATAAATAGATCAAAACTTGCATCAGTCCTTTTTTCATCGAGATAGTTAATTAAATGTTTTGAAACATTTACATATTCGCAAAGATTAATTTTAAAATTTTGAGACAACGTTAACTTTCGACAGAAGATCATGCCAAATTATCAATGAACAGATAAATTTAAATGAAATAAACTTCTCCGCTAATGCTTGTGCCATATTTCTCGTTTTTATGTCTCTGTTATCGTTATCGACTATTTCATTACGACTGTTGAAGACTTTTTTGAAATTTGAAATTAAAGGTTTAATTACATTTATTCTACTTTCCCATTGAGTGTCGATTGACGATTTCAAAGTTAATATAGGTATATTAAGTCTCAAAACCTCCCACCTTAGCTGATGCTGCAAAAATACATATAATTTTTGAGCAATGTTGAAAAATTAAACAATTTCGTTGTTTATTTTAGCAGCGTCATTTACCACTAAATTTAATGAATGAGCAAAATATGGCAAAGACGTAGTTGTTGGGTTTCGTTTTTGTAAACCAGAGTTTAATTGTATTTCATTAAACCTGAAATGCTACTGTGTTTTATTGTTTCATATTTTTTTAATAAAAGCTGGTTTAGAAACTTCGTTGTAAATAAAATGCCGCCCCGTGCGAGTGCACGTGCTGCTGCCCCGTCAGAAACGGCCCTGTGAGTGTCTTTGGTTTATTATTCTATCCTATCTCTAATGTATGGTGTAACCTATACATATTATAAATCTATACATAGATATATCTTATCATAAGTTAACCCCAACATACCTATTACCTATACATAATAATAAGTTCTTTAAATAAATAATTTCGATTTATTTACTGATTCATGAGATAATTTACTTCCCAATGCGCCCGTACTACAAGATATTATCCGAGAAGACAAAACCGTTGTCTTACTGAGCTTTAGGATGTCAGCTGGTATGCCGTCCGGGCCTGGGGCTTTATTTGGTTTCAGCTTGTGACTTGCGTAGACTAGTTCTTTACATATACTTTGCTAGTTCCTCTTTGGACACTGTAGGGGCTTCTATGTCTCTTATTTCTGCTTTTAACAAATATTAATAAAAACAAAAATGACTAAAAATGAAAAGTTAAATTCGATGTTTGGCGGTGCTACACTTGTATTTCTATTGCATTTAATATAACATTCTTAACATATTGATATTTTTTTAATGACGTTTGGCAGGGCAGCTAATATTAAACTTACCTTTTAACAAATATTAATAAAAACAAAAATTACTAAAAATTAAAAGTTAAATTTGATGTTTGTCTGATCAATGTTTCGTATATTTTTCAGGAAAATAACTATGAAACACTAGCAATATTTGTTTTGTACCGCAAATAGCCTCCGCAGTCATGGCCAACCCAGCTAAAAATTAAATTTGTCGTTTTCTGACATAAAAATAAAATATTTTTATGAAGTGTTACATAACAAGAAAGGGAAAAAAAGTTCTTTTTAAATGTGCTAAAAAACAAAATGGCCGCCATAAGAAAAAAAGAAGTTGATGCTGGTTTCTCATAACCAAAACGTCAGAACTAAAAACTGAATACATGGGTGCATCGAGCATAAAAAGTTGTCCTAACAATGTTTTTACATATTTTAAAAATATCTTTAAATAAAAAAGTACAGCGCTTTTTCGAAAATACAACTTTTTGATTTTTCCAAAATATCTCAAAACGAAAAAAGGTCAAATCGTTATCAAAATGGCATTGAATTGGGAATTGAATGAACTAAAACTTTAACCGATTTTCTATCTCTTATAGTTTCCAAGATACCCATACATGTATACCCAATTTGGGCCACACTGTATATCTTTTTCATGCACAATTCTTGTCTGATATATTTTTATATAATAACAGCCTTATTTTGCCTAATTCGTATAACCTCAAAGTTTTTCTTGTGTGCGCGGGATTGCCCCATATTATGATTTGCGTTAAAAAATAATCTGCATTTTCTTGCAGACAACATGACCAGAAAATATAAACGAAAGTCCCAAAAATGCAATTGGTCTCCGGAACAGATGAAGGCAGTAATTGACGCTGTAAAAACTGGACGAGCTATTCGAGAAGTAGGAAATACCTTTGAGATTCCGGAGTCTACATTACGTGACCGACTAAAATCTAACAATTTTGATATTGCAAAATTGGGAAGAAATCCTGTATTCAATAAAACTCAAGAAGAAGCTTTAACAAAACAACGCCAAAAATTGGCTAAAGTTTTTTTTGGGATTACTCCGATTGAACTGCGCCGACTAGCATACAGTTTCGTCGAAGAAAATAATATTAAACACCCTTTCGATTCCGAAAAAAAAATTAGCTGGCGAAGATTGGCTAAATCTTTTTTTAAGACTTAGATCTTAGACAACCAGAAGGTACTAGTTTGAATCGCATCTCTGCATTTAACAAATTGTAGTCGATCGCTTTTTCCAAAATCTAACATGAATTATAGATAAATTTAGGTTCTCAGAAAGTCGAATATTCAACGTGGATGAAATTGGTATTTCGACGGTTCAGAAGCCAGCTAAAATTTTTGCGCCCAAGGGACTTAAACAAGTGGAATCTGCTATATCCTGAGAACGAGGAAAAACTGTGCTGGTGGTTTGTGCCATGAGTGCTCTGTGTCAGTAAGTCAGTATATCCCACCCATTTTCATATTCCCTAGGCAAAGGATCAATACTCATTTGCAAAAAATGGTCCTCCTGGAGCAATTTATAATTGCTGGATTAATGAAGGCCTATTCCTGGTATGGATAAAACATTGTAATAGCCATGTCAAAGCAAGAATAGAAGACCCAGTACTCTTGATTCTCGTTAATCATTCAAGCCACACTTCACTAGAAGTTTATAATTACTGCAAATATCATGGAATTGTAATGTTGTCCATTCCACCCCACACTTCCCACACAATGCAGCTGTTGGATTTGACTTTCTATGGCCCCTTGAAAAATTTTTATATAAGAACCAAATCATATGAAAAAATAACCTATTACGACTTGGCATACATTTTTAACAAGGCATACATAAAAGTTGCCACGATGGAAAAAGGAATTTCTGGGTTTCAAGCTGCTGGTATCTGGCCAATAAATCCAGAAAAATTTCTGCCCAAATCCCAAGAATAGCATAATCCTTGACCATTCGCGAGTGAACTTAGATGATGAGACGGAAGAAAACAATAACGTTGAAGCAAATAGTCAAGCTCAAGAGGGAAATTCAAAAGTTGCTATTGAAACAGGTAAAGTTAAAGACAACCACGAACCTCATCCAGGTTCGTCGAGAGACCGTGTTGTTAATAAGAACCAGCAGACTAACTGTCAAAAGTTTAATGAGGGAAAATTAAAAGTAGCCGTTGGGGCAAAAAAATCATGACAACCATGAACCTCAACCAGGACCGTCAAGAAAATGTGTTATTACTAAGGACTCCCCTCTACGTAAGCAGCTAGAAAACTGGCTCCAATTCCAAAACCTCTTTCTAAAACGTTTGTCCAGAAAAGAGCAAAAAAGAATTCAGAGATTCTGACGTCTACCCCCCTAAAGAAATTGCTGGAAGCTGGTCATTAAAAAAAAGTACAAAAAGAGATAAAGACAAACACTTTAAAACAAAAGGTAGGACAAGCAAGAGCAAAATGTAAGGAAAAAGTAGTTGAGCAACGAAAAAAAAAGAAAATTAGGATTGACGTTTCCTTTAACCCAAACTAACCCAGACATGTCAGAAACTTGCATTTAGGTGATGACTCAGATAGCAACACTAGTTATGATGAGAATAAGTTATGCGACGATAATGAAGATGATGATGTCGACCCTTTTAATACGGATATGTGCCTCGTCTGTGGAGAATTCGGACAAAATGGAGAAGTTTGGTACCGATGCGTTCTATGTGCTAACTGGTCACATGCCGAATGTAGTGGATGGGACTCAGCTATCGAATATACGTTTGACATATGTATTTCCAGAAACAAAAAGTTTAAGAAGCAGTAATTTAATAATAAATAAGTTTTTGTTGTCTTTTTTAATACCGTTTAAAATATCTTACTTTGTCTTTTTGCCATATTATGGTTTGAGTTAAATTAAAACAAGTTAATATATAACATTGTTTTATTTAACAGCAAAATTAGCACAACTTTTGCATATTAATTTTTTTTCTAAACTGTGCGCCATTGCCCCACAGAGTGCGCGGTATAGGAACTGGGGAATTCCGCGCATAGCAACTTTTAAAAAAATTAGCTTTATATAAAATAAGGTGTAAGTT
>JAEQML010084436.1:0-10131 GCA_016904865.1 Pissodes strobi | reverse complement strand
TTTTATGGCAGTGGCACATACAGTAAAGGGAGATCCTATGGCCGACGAACGGTGTTTGTGCGAAGATCGACACGGTTCTTGAATAGTTGTAGGCTGTAATTACGGGGAAACAGATCATGGGGGTGAGTTCCACAGTGATGATGTGCGCCAGACAAGGGAGTTCTTGTAAACCGATGTTCTAGTTGTTTCCAGTTGTACGACGAACTGGTGCGCTCTTGCCATCTGTCGTGACTGTCTGACAGGCATTACCAGGGGCTAGATGGGGCGGGCCAAATTCTGGGAACATCTGCCGTGAAAGTATCTGTAAAACAGGGACATCTCGGCCACATGGCTGCTGTGTTCCAGACTATCCAGATTCCGGGTCAACTCCGGGCCGTTGACGAGACGCACATCTCTCTTCTGAATGGGGTCCAGCAGTTTTAAGGAGAGAACGCATTAGGCGGTCGCGGTCCCGTCGCATCGCGGTCTGTGCTAGTCTCGACCGCGCGCGGTGAAGTTCTTTCCCATGTTTTATAATATATGCATTCGCACTAGACGTTCTCGCTCGCATCGCGTTCTCCTCCTATCTTTTCCAAAGGATCTCGAGAGACCAGCCCAGAACGGTTCGCGATGCGACGGGACCGCGACCGCCTAATGCGTTCTCACCTTTAGGGTGTGCTTTGGTGCGGCACCCCAGATATGTGAGCAATATTCTAAGCACGGTCTTATTTGCGCTTTATAGAGCAAAAGCAACTACTGCGGTGTATACAGTTTCTTGTTGCGAAATAGCGCACCAAGCTTCTGAGAGGCTGATTTTGCGATGTTAGCAACGTGGTCATGCCAGAACATATTGCTGTTGACCTAGACACCCAGCACTTCGATTGACGATGATGAAGGAGTGGTCGATCCTGCCATAATGATGTGAGGGCCCGCCGTATTGGCCCTCTTGGTAAACGTGGCTGCTTGGGTCTTTGCTGCATTGAACTGGACCAAATTCCTGTAGCCCCAAGTTTGAACTTTCTCTAGGTCTTGCTCTGCTCCTGTCTGCGGTGATAAGTCCCAGTCGCTGGTAAAGGTTTTTCTGATCTGAAGTGGGAGACAAGGGTACTGTCATCTGCAAGACTGTAAACAGGATTATTCGATTCGGTCAGCAGGTCATTAATATAGATGAGGAACAGAGTTGGTGAAAGTATTGCGCCCTGAGGCACGCCCGCGTTAATGGTGAATGTGTCTGAGATGTGTCCATCAACTGCAACGTGCAGAGATGGGTTCTTAAGGAAACTGGGAAGCCAGCTGCAGAGAGAGGCTGGCAGTCCGAAGAACTGCAGCTTGTTGAGCAGTCCGTCATGCCAAACTCTGTCGAATGCCTTCGAAATATCCAACACAATCGCTCGAGACTCTCCGTAGTTCTCAATTGCTCTTCTCCATATATATAAGCGACATAGGCCAATATATCTCCTGTCGATCTCTCGTTGCGAAAGCCGTATTGATTATCGCTGATTATAAGGATTAAGACCAATTTTCAGTGAATGAAAGACATCTTCATAAATTTTGAAATGGTTTCGGCTAAAGTAAGACATCTACAGGAAACTAGACAAGTTTTCGACTAAGTCCGATCATTGTCAGTGACTTATCTTAAACATCTTCAGGATTTAGACCAAGTTTTGACTAATTTAACACATCTTTAAAAAAATTTAACTTGTCTCTGCTAATATAAGCCGCCGATATCATGGTTCATCTTCCAAGATTTAGACGAGGTGTCGACTAAAGTGAGACATTTTCAAGCACATTGACACGTTTTTGACTAATGTAAGATATCTTCAAGGATTTTTAACTGATTTCTGCCTGGGGTACGACAGCTTTAAGTTCTTTTAAATGGGTTTGAGAATAGTTTCAGGAAAACAGACCATGTTTCGGCTAAAGGCATCTTCAGCTAATGGTGATCATCTTCTTCGATTTTAAAATGATTTCGACAAAACTGATACCTTTTCAGGGATTTAGGGCAAGTTTTGGCAAACGTAATTTACCGCGAGAGATAGAAAGTCACACTCAATGCGGCTAAAACGGAGCTTATCCTGATTACCCGCAAAAGACGGGGCATTGATGTCACGCCCCTCGTAGTAGGGAATGCTGTCATAACTCCGAAAACCCAAGTCAAATACCTGGGCATCACTATTGATACAAAATTAAATTTCGGGAAGCACATTCAATCTGCTGTAAACAAAAATATAGCCATCAAAAAAGGGTTGAACTTGCTGGTAGCGGGCAGATCCTTCCTGAGTAAGCCGGTAAGCTTACCCTTTACAGATCACTTATAAGACCGGCATTGCTGTATGGTGCCCCGGTGTGGTGTTCGGCGGCAAAATGCCACAAACAAAGACTCCAGGTCATTCAAAACAATTATTTACGAGCGGCCTTCTCCCTATCCCTTCGCGATAGAGTGAGGGTAGCGGACCTGCATGCTATGGCGAACATTGAATATGTCAATGAATACATTGACAATATAGCATGCAGGTTCTTTGAACAACAGATAAAGGACTCGCCACTTACGGCCAATTTGGCCAATATTAGATATACCCCTGAACACCGCACCCCATACGGCACCATATATAGAGAAATATCTCTATTCTATAAGCAATTAATGTAGGGCGCCATTAATTGCTTACACTCTTCAAGAATATCATTTTTATATTTCATTTTTCTAACAGGATTGCCCCCAGCTTTTACAAATTAACTTTTAAAATCGTTTTAAAAAGTTCAAATTACCAGAGGAGCAGGAACGCATCTACCAGTAAGGTAGTATGCGCGATCTATTTCCTGGTTGGCCCGCTTACCGTGCTCGGTCACGGGGGCGGGGCTTGCCAAAGGACTCGCGGCGCCCATGCCTATCACTTGAACTCAAGCCACCGAAGCATCCAAGTCTCTGTAGCCGGACCCGCGAGGCTCGATCAATCTACCTGATGCAATTCCAACCACACTGGAACAGACTTACATCTATGTATGGCACTAAGCCATTCTTGTATAAACTCTTGTATATATCCGTTCATGTTGTATATAGTCCTTTTATCTTATGATCGCTTGCTCATAATGGGCAGTTTTAAGCAGGTTTTTCAATGTGTTCCCTGCATAACCACCCTGGCAATAACATTTACTCCTTCAGGTAACCTTCGCTCAGTTTTCCCTAAGCTTCACGCAAACAACTAAGAAGGCAACTCCTTTGAAGGGTTCTCCCAAGTAAAGGTCACAACAATGCAGCACCACATACCCTATATATAAGTAGGTTAACAACAGCCCCCTTAAGGATGTCTTTACTGTTGGCAACGGCGTTGAGCTAACAACGTCTAGCACAACAACAGTAGATTGTATAATCATGCACTTGGCATGCTTAAATGTAGTAAATGTTGTTGAATTACTATTTAATGTAGAAATAAAGATGCTTATGGCTTATGGCTAACGTAAGACATCTTCAGGAAATTAAACTTTCTGAAGATGTTCAGAATTAGTCAAAAACTTGTTTATTTCTCTGAAGAGATCTATTCATAATGCATATCTAAATACCTAAAGATTATGAGCATTCACCTAAACTTGGTCTAATTCGCAGAAGATATCTTACATTGATCAAAACTTGCTGCTCTACATCTCGTAAGGCTATCAATATTGACTGAAATACTCTAAGTCCCCGAAGATATCTGTCTCTGGACTAAATCAAGTCCAAATTTCTGAGGATAACTCACATTAACGGAAATGTGTCTAAATCCCTGAAGTTGTCTTACATTCGGCGAAACTTAGTCTAAATCTTGAGGATGTTTTACTTTAGCCAAAACCAGTTCAAAACCCTGAAGATTACCATAATTAGCCCAAAATTTGTCTATTTCCATGAAGGTATTTGTCTATTATAGAAACCTTGTCTAAATCCCTGAAGATGAGTATTGACCGAAATTTGGTCTATTTCCCAGAAGTTGTGTTACATTACCTAAAACTTGGTCTAAATCTTGAAGATGTCCAGAGTTCGTCGAAAACGTGCTAAAATCCCTAAAGATATTCCAGTTTAGTTCAAATTTGGTCTAGTCCCCTGAGGATGTCTTACATTAGTCAAAATCAGTTCAAAATCGCTGAAGACATCTTACAATAGCCAAAAGTTGGTCTAAATCTTGAATAACTCCAAAATTAATCAAATATTAGTTTAAATCCCTGAAAACGTTTCGCTTAGTTGAAACCTGGTCTAAATCACGAATATGTCTTAAATTAGTAGAAAGGTTGTCAAAATTCCTAAAGATGATGAGTATTGGCTGAAACTTGATGTAATACGCTGAAGATATCTTACAAACAAAATCATTTAAAAATCCCTCAAGATGTCTTAAATAAGCCGAGGCTTAGTCTAAATCTTAAAGATATCCAGAATTAATTGAAAACCCTTGAAAATGATCAGTATTGGCGGAATATTTTTCTAATTCCCAGAAGACATCTTACTCCAAAATCATTTCAAAATCCTTGAAGATCTTTTGCACTAGCCGAAACTTGGTCTAAATCCTGAAGATGACCTTAATTAGTCGAAAACTTGTCATAAATCATGAAGATGATCAGTATTGGCGGAATCTTTTTTTAATTACCTGAAGATGTCTTGCATTAGCAGAAGCTTAGTCCAAACCCTTACTTAACCAAAAGATGCCTAAAATTAGTCGAATACTTGTTATAAAACCTGAAGATGATCAGTATTGACCGAAACTTCGTCTAATTTCCTGAAGATCTTTCACGTTAACCAAAATCATTTCAAACTCCCTGAAGATGTTTTATATCCGCCGAAAGTTGGTCTAAATCCTGAAAATGTCTCACATTAGTCAAAACTTGATCGAAAACCCTGAAGATGGGTTCCCTGATTTATAGGTGTCTTGTATTATTCGAAAGATTGTTCAAATCCATGAAGATGTTAATCGAAACTAGGTCAAATGACAGATGGCATGTCAAAAGTCAAACTTGACAGATGGCATAACCTACAAAATATAGCAGCCCACGTGGTTGAAATATGACAAGTGACAGAATGCATATCGTGAAATTGTAGTTCCCCAGATGATCGAAATTTGAAAGGTCACAGCTGACATAAGCTACAAAATAAAATAGTCTACATGGCTGAAAAGGTCGAAACCTTTAAATGATATTTCTCATGTGGGTGAGTCACGAATCTTGGCAGATGATGTGAAGGTCAATACATGGCGGACTGCTCGCGATAAACCTTTTGAGAAGGTGGAGGCCCCCGAATGCCCAAACTCTCCTTACTCTAGTTCAAAATCCCTTGAAGATGACCAATAGTAGCTGAAACCAGTCTTAAGTCTTGAAGATGTCCAGAGTTAGTCGAAACCGTGCCTAAATTTCTGAAGATTATCAGTATTGCCTGAAACTTGGATGATTGGTAAAACATTGTATAAATCGCTGAAGATGCCTTGCATTAGTCGAAACTTGTTCTAAATCCCTGAAGATGTCTCTTTTTTCAAAACTAGGTCAAAATCGCTAAAGATATCTCGTTTTATCCGAAACATTGCCTATATCCTGAAGATGTCTTTTATCAGCCAAAATCAATTCGCAGTTCCTAAAGCTGATTGATTATATTAGCCAAAACTACTTTTAATTCCCTGAAGATATCTTATATTAACCAAATTCTGTTCAAAAGCCTCGAAGATGACCAGCAGTAGCCAAAACTTGGTACAAATCCTGTGTATATCAAGAATTAGACGAAACATTATATAAATCCCTGAAGATGATCAGTATGGGCCGAAACGTTGTTTAATCCTCTTAAGATGTATCACTTTAGCAGAAACCTTGTCTAAATTCCTGAATATGAAGTCTCACTTTAGTCGAAACCTGGTCTAACTCCCTGAAGATGATCAAAGTATCCGAAACTTAGTCAAAATTCTGAGGATATCTTACATCTTTAAATAATATAGTTCAAGTGGCTGAATCTTGAAATCAGGGCCGGGAATTTATAGCGACGCGAAATTCAAGGAATTGGACCAAGAATTATTACTCAAAACCATTAAAATGATATAGATCAAGTGGGCGAAACACGAATCTTGGTAGATGACGTCAGGGTTAAATTCCTGAAGATGGTTATCAATAAGCGAAATCTGGGCTAAATCCATGATAATGCTCTATATTACCCAAAACCTTTAAAATGATATAGCCTAAGTAGCCGAAATCTTGACAGATGACGTCAAGGCCGAGAATTTATGGCATCATGCGGCTGCGGGGTGCCACGCCCTAAATAATGGCATTGCTCAAGTCACCAGAAATCTTGCCGATTGCTCACGATAAGCCTAGGCGGCCGAACGCCCAAATTATATTTACTTACGTACATGGAATAGTCACATCAAAATCAAATTTAAAAGCAAGCTTTCTTTGTGTATGATATTATTACAAAAGATCGCTGGCAAGAAAGATGTTGCGAATTTGGTTGAAGTTGAAATCCTGGGAAGGGAGTTTAAAAAGAGCCGTATATTGAATCAAAAGTAATCAAATTTCGTGTTCTATTGACGTATTAGTACAGATTTCGAGATTATCCATTGACATAACGTATACGAGCTCCTTATAAAATCGTTTGTTGTGCTTGAGCCGTTCGAGATATTATTAATTTGGCTAAATTAATACCCTATAATATAATCTGTAGAATTTCAATTTTGGCAGAAGGCAATATTAGTTTATATATTTCACATATTATAGTTTCATATGTTATTTTACCTTCGTACTAAAAATTCTTGTTGGTTAATTTGTATTATAAAAATTGTTGTCTCTATGGAGTCTTATTCCGGGGTAATACCTCCGAAATTAGCAAAACAAGAGAAACCAAAATCTGGTATGTATGTATTTTTTTCATAATTAATTATACTGCTCTTCATGGAGTGGAGTGCCAGGGAGTTGTACTTTAAAATCTTATAGTCGTAATCAGTAACTAACAGACTATCCGTTAAATGAACCATATAAAATGCTATCCATTTAATTATTCTGATACGGCCACTATAGTGGCCTTTGCAGTCTCCCACTGTGAACCGCGACCACTATACTGGCCGCAAATTCAAACTTCTTTTGTGCTATATGAATTTAGGCGGGCCATGAATGGCAATGTGCATGATCTGTTCGGTCTATGAGGAACTTAGCGTCTCGCGGACGGCCACTTCAGTGGCCTCTAGTTTATGCTGTGCAGCTTTCTTAAGGATTCCAAAGTTAACGCGCCCGGTTTGTGACAAGCCACCCGTCTTAGCGCGCCGGTAGGGAACGTGTTAAAATAGTCGCTCTATGTAGGGAGTCTAAAGGAAACCTTGAAACCTATATCTCATTTTAAAGATCCAAGAAAGAAATATTTAGCGCAAATGTGAGGTTATGCTGCTGCTGCTTTACGTGTGGGCTTCGCTGGACGGCATTCACCCAATGAGATCCCTGTCCGGCTTAGCAAGAGCTGGAGCAACACTTCCAGATTGGTTACACCCTGTTGGACAGAGGTACTATTTTTAGAACCTCCAGTATGTCGAGTATGTACTCCTGGAGACTCAGACTTATACATGCACGGCTTGTTTTAAGTTTCGAACACCACCGGCTGGACGCTCACAAACACCTAAATCTTGTACATGCACGGGGCTCAAACCCCCGGCTGGACGTCCGATTCTTCCTCGGTGAATCAAAACGGTCCCCGAACGCTCACCACGCGCCCCCCAAACTGATCATATATCTATATGAAGCTGAAGACGAAAGGGTCGATACGCGACACGTGTTCACTCGACCGAGAACGAACCGGAAGTCAAATATGAGGTTATGCTAATTGGTTTAGCATACACATAAAGAAAAATATTGGAATCACTCTCAATCAAATCGTGATTTAAGCATTATGGAAATCTAATGCTAGCGGTATATGTATTATTATATATAGTTATGTGATTTCGGAATGGCAGGGTATTGAGATAAGATTATCAATATTTTTTAATATCACTCAGTTATGAGATATATTTAGACTTAACTGATTCGCATTTTACTAGAAATACGTTCATGAGCCAGACATACCTTTCGCTTTAAACCGTTAAATCTATTTGAGTCAAATATTATTACTCTGGTAAAAAAAAACTTGACACAACGGTATTCATTTATTATTTTCAGTTATAGCGCAAACGATTAAAATTTTAACAATTATAGCAATTATGTGCCTGATCTTGAGTATCTGACTTGGTTATGAACGCATGCTCTTTTACATAACAATAGAGAAATAAATCAAATTGAATAAAGTGCCTAGAACACGGAGACCGTTCAATCATTTCACGTCAATCAATTTAGCGTAGCATCCTGATTCCAGACCATTTGCTATATAGAAATGCTGCTGAAATAAGAGATTACTGTTTTTATCATCTTGCTAAATAACAGCTACAGTTGCAGGAACAACAGCTAGGCCTAAGAGTTCTATTAGTATAATGATCCGTTAAGTACACCATCAGCATGGTACACCATGGGCAGATTTTGCATTTATTTGTTATTTTTTCACTGATCTCTACACAGTTTTGCATAAGTAAATGCAAGTTTTTTTTATGGCAGCGGCACCCATACTAAAGGAAGATCCTATAACACTCGACGAGTGGTGGGTGTGTGCAAATTTGTTAATTGACACGTTGTAGATTGTAATAAGGGGAAAACAGATGTCCTGGGAGTGATTTCCACAATAATGCAGTGCGCCTGACAAATGATTCCTTGAAGAGCGACGTTGGGTCGGTCAAGTTTGCCTCCCATATTAAACAAATTTCAAAAATAAATGAAGCATAATTTTGCACATATTTTGCACAATTTTGCACACCGCAAATAAAATTTTGCACACCCACACAAGGAAAACTAGAGCTGTTTTTTATACGGGGGGCAAACTTGACCGTTCCCCCCCGTCTGTTAGAAAATTGAAAAATTTTGATGCCACTCGATTCGGCAAATTTTGCACAATTTGGCACACCTATTTTCAAATTTTGCACACTTCTCTGGGGAAAGTTATGAGTTGTTAAAAATTAGAATTTTGCCCCCCGTTTGTCAAAATGTGGAAAAATTTTGATGCTGCTAGGTTCTACTAATTTTGCACAATTTTGCACACCTATTTTCAAATTTTGCACACTTTTCTGGGGAACGTTATGAGGTGTTAAAGATTTGCATCCCCCCCTCCGTTTGTCAGAATGTGGAAAAATTTTGATAATGCTAGGTTCTACTAATTTTGCACAATTTTGCACACCTATTTTCAAATTTTGCACACTTTTCTGGGGAAAGTTATGAGGTGTTAAATATTTGTATTCCCCACCCCCCCCGCGTTTGTCAAAAAGTTGAAATCTTTTAATGCTGCTAACTTCAACTAATTTTGCACACCTATTTTCAAATTTTGCACACCTTCCTGGGGAAAGTGATGAGGTGTTAAAAATTTGCATTTCCCCCCTCGTTTGTCAAAGAAAAATTTTGATGCTGCTAGGTTCAACTAATTTTGCACAATTTTGCACACCAATTTTTAAATTTTGCACACTTTTCTAGGAAAAGATATGAGGTGTAAAATATTTTCATTTTCCCCCCCTTTTGTCAAAAAGTCGAAAGCTTTTGATGTTGCTAGGTTTAAGTAATTTTGCACCTGGGGAAAGTTATAAGGTGTTAAAAATTTGCAAATGCAAATCTTTAACACCTCATAACTTTCCCCAGAAAAGTGTGCAAAATTTTAAAATAGATGTGCAAAATTGTGTAAATTTAGTTGAACCTAGCAGCATCAAAATTTTCCAACTTTTTGACAAACGGCGGCGGTGAGATGCAAATTTTTAACACCACATAACTTTTCCCAGAGAAGTGTGTAAAATTTGAAAATAGGTGTGCAAAATTGTGCAAAATTAGTTGAACCAAAATTTTTCAACTGTTTAACAAATGGGGGAGAAAATGCCAATTTTTAACACCTCATAACTTTCCTCACAAAAGTGTGCAAAATTTGAAAATAGATGTGCAAAATTGTGCAAAATTAGTTTAACCAAAATTTTTCAACTTTTTCGCAACCGGGAGGGAAAATGCCATTTTTTAACACCTCATAACTTTCCCCACAAAAGTGTGCAAAATTTGAAAATAGGTGTGCAAAATGGTGCAAAATTACTTAAACTTAGCAGCATCAAAAATTTT
>JAEQML010084432.1:0-10132 GCA_016904865.1 Pissodes strobi | reverse complement strand
GGCTGTTGTGTTTTGCTGATCTTGCGTTTCTCTTAAATTCCGTGTTGCCATATGGCAACACCGTATCTTTCCCAAATAGAAAGAAAAATATTATTAAAATAATACTGCTTAATGCTGTGTCATCATTTTTTACCTCTATTACCAATCAGGTAAAGGCTCACATTTTGGTACATTCAGTCTACGCCTCCCATGTATTTATTGTACTGACCAATTACACATAGACGGGAAACAGCTATTTTTTGTTTTTTTGCCTTGGAATACCGTTGTACATTTGACATTGGATTTTTACCATATGCCATAGATGCCGCATATACAACAGAATTGTCGACCCATTATGTCAAAACAATATCTGTATCTTTTAGTTTTGACAAAAGAGCAAAACCCCTATTGTTTTGCTTACATTACATTGCAAGATAATAAATACTATAAATAATTTTAAAAATTGTTCCACTGCCTTCAATCTTCAGTACAAATTTGTAAAGTGTGACAAATTCCTTTGCATTTAAGGTAGTAAATGAGGGTAACCCATGAGTAACTTACTCTACTTTACTAAGAATTATTCATCATAGACATACAAAGCAGGAAATGACCACAAAAAAAAACAATCGTTGTACTTACTCAACAATATACTCATCATTTTCTTCTTTAATCCAAGATTCATTCAGCTGATCAAACTTCGAACAATTCTTCTCTTTAACTGTATTTGGTAACTTTTCCAGAAAAATTATTAACTCAGGCATAAGATTACCCATGTTATTTGGCAAATTTCTAGACATATTAGAGTTTTTAGATGATATTCGGCAACTATATCTTATTGTTACCAAAATATCAGTTCCCTTTATTTGGTAGTGACAATATAGGGCCAACTTCTTGGCCTTGGTCTACTTTACAGTTTACACATATAACTAAAAGAACTGCATTAACATTAACCAAATACAAAATAATTTAAATAATACACAAACAGTTCATAATAACACTAACCCTCTTCTTTTTCCCATATTGACGTTCGCTTTGCGCCTCGAAGGTCAATTTGCCAGCGCATTCTCAACTGAAAATGGTGATTTCAGATCTTTACTCGAAGATCAAGTTACTACTTCGTTCAAGTGTAAAGTGATCATTCATCCACCATCGAGGCGGACAAGCCTTCATTTATGACAAAAGCTCACCGGTTTTGGTTAAGTTCGCGACCCACGGAATTTTGCAATTATTTCTTTTTCACTAGAAAGGAGGTATCCTATAGAGTAGTTTAAGAGGAAAAAAATCTGCGGATCCACTATATTTGAGCCGAAAAAAAAGCCTCTAAATTTCGAGTTTTGAGGTTAAATTGGGTATGGCTTGGGATAGTTTGAGTTAGCACTTGGTTAGTTTCCTTTTCTTGAGCTCCCAGAGAGCGAAGTGAGCGGAAACCCATGCGCTCAGTGAAATATGGGTAGAATGATAAAACAGTTACTAAATGAAATATGCACAAATCAAGTATATTATGGCAAATTTCCTTATTTCCACGTTCAATTTCCTTATTTACACGTCACACTCGGGAAAGTAGTAGAGGAAGGTCGCCGTTCTACGGCAATACACCTCAAAGCTCGAACTTCGGGGGCTTTATTTCGGCTCAAATGTGGGGGGATCCGTAAATTTTTTTCTCTTAAATTACTCTATAGGATACCCCTTTTCTAGTGAAAAAAAGAAAATTGCGAAATTCCATGAGTCGTGAACTTTACCAGACCCGGCACCTTAAATATGCCCCGTAACTTACCCCAGTGGCAAATTATAACAATGGAAGGTTCACATCATTCGTCATACAACGTAATATAAACATTTTATCGAAGACTGCAATGCACAGCGCCTGTGTCGCCGTTTTTGACCTAGACAAACTTTATGGTAATTATTAGAGGCTGAAATTAAGTCGCTGGAAAACCAAACTAATTTAAATATTGAGCCAAAGACTCCCGTTTTTCATGGAAAATCGTTTTTTTATCTAATAAAACCCGCATTTTAACGAGTTATTTTTACCTTTATACAACTTCCAGCATTTAAGCTAAGGCCACTTACATTGAACTTCCATTTCCTATTTTTTTTTCAGCCTCCCCCGCAATACTTTAAAAGATCCGGCTCAGTGAATCGGATTCGAACTGCTCATCACTATTTAGATCCTTAGTTGTTCGGTATCACAAGACGTTGCCCATACCACATCAGAGGGCTTTAGAGTTGGGCATGAATTCACACAGGACTCTCCGCTCGTTACGGGTACCGAACATTAACAATAGAGTAAAAGGATTATTCCAAGCCCTGCTCCCAGCAATTCCCTCCTTGCCACGTCATGGAACATGGTGAAATGTTGGTTTAACAACTTAGGCCTCGTGCCACGTTTCATCCCGTTTCGTCTAAAGTCTGGTCTCGCATTTGTAAGCGCTACATCAAAAATGTCGACTGAGAGTGAACTTTCTAGTATCTTATTAATGTTCGGTGCTACGAGGCGCAACCAACAGAAATTAACCCAAGGCATGCTCAACATGAAGAAAAAATGGGAGATTTACCAAAATGTCAGACACTCATACTAGTATTGATGAAGAAATTCAACAGCCACTAATAAAGCGACAACAACATCCAGAATAAGATAAGCGATTTGTAATCAAAAATGCTAAAGTTAAAAGTCTTGAATATACGAATTGGAAATGGACAAATTTGCGGACCAGATTGCAGGTTTTTTTTATTTGTATTTAATTTATACAGTGCGTTATGGGAAAAATCTTGTTTCTAGATGTAGAATGGCATGTTTCAACAAGTTTAATCAAGATGATGTGAACTTGATTCTTACTAAGTTAAACAAGTTTCATTCCAAAGATGAACAATATATTTTCCTGCAACAACTGATTGATGGAGACACCGTAAAAACTCATCGACCGCGTAAAGAGGGAATGTACTTTCAAGTACTGTGTCGCAACCTCTGGTGAGAGAAAACTTGTGTGCAAGAAAGCGTTTGTTTCAATTTGTGACATCACTACAATTCGCGTTCGTCGCTTGTGCACTTCCCTTCAAGAATCGCAGACTCGAATACTCCAAAAGATAAAAGGGACAAGCATCCAAAAGCCAACACAACACGCCCTGAAATTTTAAAAGCAATTCATGACCATATCCTTTCATTCCCTAGAAAGAAGACGCACCATTCAGGCAAAGATATAGACTATCTTGATGCCGCTTGGATGTAAAAAGGATGGAAAAGAGGTTTGGAAGATCTCAGGTCGGTACGTGCGTAACTGGTGAAGACTTAACCGTTAAAATAAAAGGCCCTACGTAGGATTTCATGCAAAAAAGCTGTCGAAGCGGAATAAGCTGGTCACAAAAGAAGAGCACACATAAATTCGAGATATTGTGACGGTCGGCCAGGGTACCTGATTTAATTGAAGAAATATAGACTTTTAAAGTAATTTTAATCATTGAAAGTAAATATGGAAGTCCTCTACTCTTGGACTATAATTCCAATAATCGGCAGTAAATGCAAAATCCAGTAGACTCTTTTACGCGCGGACTATTTTCCACTTAGTTCAGCATTCATGCAGGTTCCCCCGAAAAATCTTGCTCTAAAAAGAACCGCATTGGTCAAGGCGGGTCTAATTTTCCGTCCAGCGAATTAAAAATAAAGGAAAAACAAGAATCCGTATTAAGGAATTCTTGAACTTTGAACACGCGTGTGCACTAAAAGCAAAAGCTAGGTATGAAAAAATACTGAAAAATAACCGACCCATGTTTTCACCGAAATGAGAGCAAATTTGCGTAATTCACGCGTTTTGCGATATAGGTGTTTCTAGATTTTTGGGGGGAAAACACGAAGCAATTCCGCATATAAAAGCATGATATTAACAACGAAAAATCAGTCATATACTTATTTCTAGTTGCAGTCGGTCCTTATGGCCGAAAGAAAAATTTTATAAGAAAAAGCAGATGCAGCGGGTCGCTATGCTCGAAATGAAAGGTTTTTCAAAAATTAAATTAGTAATATTCTCGTCGGTAATATGGTCTTAGTTGCGCCCAGTGGCGGCCGGTATATATGTGCTGAGGAGCTGCAGCACACAGTAAAATCACAGGAAAATTAAAATAATATTTTAGTACATAAATATTTACAAATGTTCGTTTCAAAATTATTATTTACCTGAACAGTAAAGTAAAGTATTGCCGCACCGCTAATATCTTCGCGATAAACCTACCCACTACACAGTCAATCCAGACCGAACGCATTGCGTTCATTATATATTTATCTATGGTGTGCGATATGAATTTTAGCACAACGAGCCTTTCGGCCGTCGCATCTCCGATGATCCCGCTCGCCTGTTTTCAACCGTTATTTCAGTCGTCGGTGGTGCTGCCCAGTTCCAAGCACCACGGCTTTGCCGCATTTGATTTTAAATTTAGTAGCCAGGCCGTTTGCGCTAGTTTAGCTTAATTTAAGCAGTCGCAAGTAGTTTTCCTGATATTATTTTGTGAAAAATGAATCAAGTATCTTATTTATTGGCGAATCCATTTGTGCGTTTTTCTTTGGAGGACAAAATTAAAATTAAGGAACTTGGTCGACCTACACCAACTCTTAAAATAACACAGGATGCGAAAAGCAAAACTTCTACTTATAAGCGGCAATTCCACGTAAAGACTTATGACGAAAATAAGTGGATTTGTGGATGTGAGATAAAAAGTGCACTGTTTTGTTTTCCATGCTTGTTATTTGGCGGTGAAAATTCTTGGAACAAATTAGGGGTAACGGATTTGGGACACTTAAGCAACTTAATTAAAAGGCATTCGCAAAATAAAACACACCTAATTAATGTCTTAAATTTAGCGAATATAGGTAAAGTGAATATTGCTACTCAACTTGATAGTGCTTACCGAATCTCAATTGAAAAACATAATGAGAATGTTGAGAAAAATAGATATATTTTAAGCAAAATAGTTGATTGTATTAAGTTTTGTGGTGCATTCGAATTAGCTCTACGTGGACACGACGAAAAAGATGACTCTTTAAATCCAGGCGTTTTCAGAGGTCTTTTAGATCTTATCATTCCGGCAAATCTGGGTTTAACCAGGTTTCACTTAGAGCAATAATATCTGGTGGGTGTTCTTTGATGAGAATCTGCAAATTAGAGCGATTAGCACACAAACTTCTAACATTCCATTGTAAAATTTTCATAAAGGAGATATATTACATCAATATCCATGAGAGGGTCCCTCTTGGGATCCCCACTCATCCATTTGACTCTCCTTCTCTCTGGATAAACTTTCTATACAATCATTAACCAAACCTATTTCACTAGTTGAGAAATGGAGGATTGCCTCCTTTAATCCCAAGAATTCCAAAACATTTTTTACGTTCAGAGCCCTATTTTTTGCATTGTTTGGACGTTCAGGGGTGTCCGGAATATATTGTGAGGAGTTCATTGAGTTTATAGGGGTAACTCTAATTCTATTAGGTGAGGGGAATAAGCAAGTTTGGTGAACTTCTTTATTATAGCCTGGTTGTGGTGGGGGAGTATTAGGTTTAGGTCTTTTGTGTGTAGTTTTCCTACTAAAGGAGGGTATCTGATCACTTTCGAAGACTCTTTGGATTAAATCAACTCTATCAACATTGATTGGGGAGAAATTAGGAATAGTTTTGTTATTCGATAACAATCGGGGAAAGTCACTTTGTTGTAATAAAAAGCGATCTTTTTTATTTTTTGGAACCAACATATCTGCTTCGTAAAAGGAGATGGAGTTAATTGATATATAAAGTCTTATTTGTTGTTGGCGAGAAAATTCTTGACATATCTTGTCGATTGAAGTATGTTCTAAGCTGTTACAATGAAAGCAACGTTTAGCCTTCTTACAATTCCCTTCATGAACCTCTGAACAGTTCTGACATCGCATTTTACCTCTGCATTGGTTTTTTACATGACCAAATAACAGACAATTGTAGCATTGCATGACCTTCATAATATAGGGTTCTACTTTCATTTCAAGTCCATAAATACTGACATAATGTGGGAATATTCTTCCCTCAAAAGTGAATAAACAAGTTCCTGTTTCAACATATTGAACATTATCGTCGACTAGTGTCTTACGTTTAAATCTTTTCACCTCTAATATTTCTACAGAGCTTGTTGAAAACTCTTTGAGCTCCTCTATAGTTAGTTTTTTAAAAATCCCTCTAACTACCCCTTTGCAACTTACATTAACATCGGGAATGTACATTTCGTAGCCTTTATCCAATAGCTCCTGATTTTGCAAAAAACTATTAGCGCTTTCAGGTGTCGAAAATTCTATAGTAATACGGTTTTTCCCTTTTCTCAAGGGGCCTTTTTTATTTTGTATATTTATGTTGTGTAATTCCTTAGCCATTGAATGATAATTACCGATATTTTGGCCGTTTTTACCCTGAATTGTAACTGTATACGGTCCTAGACCATTTGACTTATACTTATTTATGCGTCTTATTCTTGTATTTTCATTAATATTAGTCAGATTTTGTGATTGAGAGTCATTCATGATTTGATCTTGAATAACATTAACTTTTTTGGGGGGGCCCCAGAAGCCCCCCCATTAGATTCATTCATTGAAATGTACCCCAACCACGAGTTTGGGGGTTATAAGTTAGGTTAACTTAGAGAAAAAGGGTGTTTAATCTATATGAGATTGAAATTTTAAGAATAGGTATCGTATTGTGCGTAATACTGATATTTTACTCACAGATAGTTTTGTTAGTTAGCCCTAATTGAAAATAGAGGTGTGTCGGTCCGGATGGACCCGGTCCAAATGAACGAATCCAGTAACGGAACGAGTCGGACCGAATCCGTCATATCATTCGGACCCGGTCCACTACTTGCTTTAACGGAGCAGAAATCGCGGTGCGAGGACTGCAAGCGATGCCGTGGTGAATCGGTTCAGGTGAAGCGACGATTTATAGGAGTCGAGTTCCTTGAATTAATACAATTCGGTCCGAGACCGAAATTTTGTTTGAGAAACCAGAGAAACCTTTTGCGTAATAATCGCGTATGCATTTGTTATTATAAGAAAATGTTTAATAGTTGCTTTTGTTTTAAAATTGTAAATAATATTTTGTTTACATTAAAAAAAATTAGGACAATATTTTTAAAAAACCTAAAAAAAACATCAGACCTTTTTTAAAACAATATATATTTATATTCCTTTATATATAAAATATAAACTACAAGAGCTCAGTTTCATTTGATATGGAAATTGTTGATTTTGTATAATTTTATGCTGCCTATTTAAAACCAAATTCGTATGGTGTTCAATATCAATATTATTTTCAATTTAAATAAAACATTTAAACCTCACAAAATCTTAGAATGAATAATGCAGGTTATACAAAAAACTCCCATCGGCAAAACACAAACATTTGTGTATCACGGCACGGACCGGGAAGCGATCGATAGGTATGTGACATGTAAAGAAGGAGCAGTGAAGCCTGAATCGGTCGACTGGACCGAATCCATTGGACCGGGTCCACTGACGGACTGATTCAGATGAACCGAATCCATCAACGGACCCGGACCGCCCATCACTAATTGAAAATCGCTTTTCCTGCAACCACACTTCTCAGTAGCTGGGTCGGAAAAAAAACATGTTGCCATCTTTACTTAGGGCAAAATAATTATCAATTTCTTGAACGTTCTTCTCTCTTCGTGTCTACCTACCGCAATTTTAAGCCGTCACGCATGCGCACGTGCTAGTTAATATATTTTTCAGTTCTTTTTTCTTGATTTTGGGCTTTTCCATGAGGCTGTTTGGGTGAGTTTTGTCTGGTTGCGCCGGAGCGAACGGAGAGCCACGCGGCCACGCGTGAAGTGGAATATTAGAACAACACCGGGCTGCTGCCAAATGTGCAGGTCCGAAGGTCTAAAATTTGCTGCAGGTAGACGAGAGTTTCTTCTCTCTATTTGCAACCGCAACGCAATTGGTGGGTGGGTTCCTTAAATCAACCTGGTTATGGTTAACCGGCCAATAAACGGCGATGGTTTCTTTTATACGCATATGTGTTTTAGTTATTTTATTCCCAACGTGATTTTTAAGTCAGCTTTAGAGCCAAGAATAATAAACTACAGGGGATGCTTATGTCGGCCGGATTTTTTCACTGCCAGCTGCTCTGTCGTGACGTAACCACGCGACGAAGTTGGCACGATTTTTTTTTTATTAATAAAGCATGGAAAATATTTGTTTACAAGATTTTTGTATTTGAATTTAAACAAACTCGGATAAGCCAAAAGTAAATAGAAGTATAACGATTCAGGGATTGTAATCTTATATGAACAGTACCTATCCTTAAGAGTATGAGTTTATGAGAGAAAAGTAGATAAAAATGAAATAAGATCTAACTTTAATTCTTTTATACAGAGTGTGGGTCAAAAAAGTATGCATGATTTGGAAAAGCTTAATAATTGCTTCTCAGAAAATGTTATTCTATATGGAAGTTAGTGAATTTTAACGATACGAAAGCTCAGATTAAATATACACGATGCGCCAAAAATAAAAATATCTATGTTACTTTCTAAAACATATTTTTTGACACTGCAGATGTGACATACAAGCGAGAACGCTATAAGTTTATCCATAAAAGATGCATGCTTCACTCCTGGCCTGTGGATACATGTACGATTTAGAAAGAGCTTAAGAGGTTATCACATAATTAAGGCATAAAGTTGAACTCTGCACCCATTGCAGAACATAGACATGATTGAAAATAGGTTATTCTAAAATATTTCAGGAAGTTACTATCATTCTTAAGATTTACAAATTAAAAACCACCTCAGGTTAACTGCTACAATCTACAAACATCGGATTCATAGCGAATTCCTTTATACCAGTCATAGGCTCAATCGCTTCTCGACCATAATAGCTACTTTGAAAGCTTTTGTAGCTCTAATAGGCAGGAGCGCATAAATTGTTGCTAAAATCTAAATTCCAACGCTCATAAGGGTAAACGTCCGAGTTTAGAGATAGGCGGATATCTCTTATCCCCAGCATCTGTAAATACTGTTTCCCTATTATCTGAATTTGCCAGCTTCTGAAAAGCTATTATGATACAACGCGGCTTCTCTAATTATGTAGCTGTTTTTAAAGCCTAAATATCCGATGTCGTTTCACGTAGCGATGGTAATTAATAAAAATCCCATTTTTTAAATGCTGTTTTTACTCTCGTGTCATCACCACCTTTGCTGATTCTTGAATATAGCTTTCATTCTTCACGATCATCAGATACAATATGTTAAATTATCCACTCGATGTTTTGACTATCAAACACAGCATTTACTTCACCAACCTAACAGTTGTTGAATGTGAGCGATTATTAATATAAGTTCCTGGTTTACATTTAGAGTACCTCGAGAGTAATAATCTGCAAATCCTCGAAGATATCTGAAAGGCAATCTTCCTCAAGATGTATGTGTGTCTACATTTAGTGTATCTTGACGCTCATCACCATGATCCCAGCCCAAACCTGTCACAAATCGAGATGTATGAATATGAAACCAATATTTTCAAAGTGGCTGCAATTCCAGGTTTACGAATCACAACCATCTGATCGCCACCAATTTCATATCAAATCTGATCAAATAGGAAAGCCAATTGTCCAATGCATTATTGGAAAGATAGTGTTTTTTTCTTGCATTAGAAGGGGGTAAACTTTGCCTCAATGTAGAGATATTTGTCTGCAATATCAAGTATTAGACACTGGAACTCGTACTTTGTCTAAATTTTTATATGCCGGTGATCCATATGGTTTGAAAGTGTGTACATGCCTGTTTGCTAAAGTAGTGTCGCAAAATAGTTAAACTATGTACTTACGAATATAAGTTACTATTTCGTCACTCATTTCAACATCCTCGAACTTTCACTTGAGTATTTGTCTTATGTATGTGTGGAACCTTTGAACACATAAAACAATATGACGTAAAATTGAGTTTTAATTTCATGAGTCATCGCCGAACGGGAACGTTCTTCACAGTTCTGTTATTTTCCCGCATTGTGCGACCGCCGCCGGCCGAAGACCGAAAATAATAGAGATGAGCTTCCGTAATATTCACGATATAAATAGCTGGTACAACGCGTGTTGTAATGCGATTATCCTGGGAGATGTAGTTCAAACGGA
>JAEQML010084431.1:0-10132 GCA_016904865.1 Pissodes strobi | reverse complement strand
CTTACAAGGATCATTAAGATGAGATAAAATACAGTTTAAGAAAAAACTAAAATAAATTACAGTTTAAAAAAAATAAAAAAACACGAACTAATAAGTAAAAAAATAAATTCAAGTTAAAAAAAACTTAAAAAACACGCTTTAAAGGGAAACCGAACTAAAAAGTTAAAAATAATGTGTAAGTATTAAGATTTTGTTTAATAGTGATAAAAATTAAATTAACTCAATATAATTAAATGCTTGTTACTAAGTTTAAAATAGAATAATAAGAGCTAATGTGATTGACAAAAACATGATTTTAATGTAAAAAGCGTGGGGTGGGGATATCAATTGTTATAAATATTTCATTGGTAGCTATTGATTAAAGTTAAGTTATTATAAAAACATAGTAAAAGCACCGCAAGCAACATTTTTGACAATCACTTAAAACTTAGTGACAAGCATTTAAATATATCGAGTTAATTTAATTTTTATCACTATTAAACAAAATCTTAATAGTTACACATTATTTTTTACTTTTTAGTTCGGTTTCCCTTTAGTGCGTGTTTTTTAAGTTTTTTTTGCTATAATTTATTGGTGTTCAGAGGCAGTCTAGTGGATTTTATGCCGGATGAGATTTTAGGCAATTAAATGTATAATTCTACGTACATTAACCCAAAAGTCATGTCAAAATATTCGAAGATGTACTCCTTGAAATTTCCCATAATGCTTCAAAAGCAAAGCTATCTATTCAAACTCGTAAAATTGCCGAAATATTTAAAAGTCTGGTATTTCTCTTTACGATTTTATACATGTTTCAATTTAACCTCGATTTTCTCGTATTTCTTAATTGAACTTTTTTATAGCAGATATCACGAGCTTTGCGGACGTGGGATTGATTTATTGAAAATAGCTATGCGTTGGCTGGCACATATGCTTAAGTAGACTTTTTAAACTAAAAATCGAAAAGTCACCAATTCCGCATTTTCAATCGATGTCATTTTTTGATATAATCTACTCATATATTTCTTCTTAAATGTGAGACGAAATTGCTGTTTTAAATATGACTGGCAAAGTTGGGCATCAAGTGATATTCCCTTAAGTAAGTTATAATATTAGTCTATAATTCTTGTAAAGAATAATTCTAAAATTCACCATTTTTTAACAAAAAGAATTCTCCTTAAAATTAAATTTAAGTCTATCTCCCACAATAAAAGCTTCTTATCTTTAGAATTAATTCTTAATTCAAAACAAATCGTATGGCCTCTGTAAAATAATTTTCTAAAATTTTCATCATCATTTTAACCTAAAAAAAAAATTAAAATCGTATATTCCTCTTTTCTCCATGTCCCACTGTAAAATAAAATTCTAAAGCTTTGTCTTAAAGATTAACTCTTAATCCAAACCAAAAGCCTATATGTTCCTTGTATAGTACTATTCTAAAATTTTCATCTCATTTTAACCTAAATAATAAAAATTATCTAAGGTAATCAGGTTAAAATTATAACGAGATTTTTCAATTTTCCAGTAATAAAATATTAAGTGGTGACGTGTTGTGTCAAAACCTAAATTCAACTAGGTCACCCTGCATTGAAGGCATCATAATTTTCAAATTGTTTTCTAACTCAATTTTTGGCCCAAATTCTCCCCAAGTAATCAGCTTTTCTAAAAAAAATTATTTTTCGAGGAAAAAATAAAAACCTTCAATTACATTTTTCCGGCATATTCGAAACAGAATAGCATTTTTTTTTACAGAATTTCTGAAAAATTGCACATGTAAAAGCTCGGAATCGGAAAATCGAATAGCCATAAACAAGGATCACAGCTCGCAGCCGCTTTCGAAAAAAAAAATATTATTTAACGTAAAAAATACACATGACGGCCAAGTTTCGTTTATTACCCAGAAAAAAGTCTGCACTTCAACAACACATTCTCTGACAGTGGTTCAACATTATACAAACAAAATATTAAAAACAGACCATTTTTATTAAGACAGCAACTGTACTGTCTTAAAGCCTTTTAAGATGGTGGAACTAACCCTAGTTCCACCCCTGGCGCTTTGTCACCATCACGAGCTTTCCATTTTTTTTAAAATGAGCATTGTTTTGTCGCTGGATTATCTGCTGCCAGTCAGACTCTGTGCGTATTAGCCAATCGTATTGTTGGTTCGAGTTCAAATAGACTTGTCAACACCGCGAGGCTTGATCAGTGATGAACAGTCAATCAATAAGCAGGCTATTACTTGAGGATACCTTAGAGAAATGCCTTCCATTCTGTAGCAAATTTACCAAGAGCGATTTTGTTTTTGTCTTCGTTAGCTCTCAAAATTCAGTTATGGGTAAACGCTTAAAACGGATGTATTAGAGAAACATCTTAATAATATGAAGCACACCAATGTAATTTTAATTGGACCACCGCTGACCAGAGACCGACCTGTGCTTAATCGTCTTATAGCCACTCAGAATAAGGAAATATTGTCCCTGGTTGATGCTGCGAATGGAGTTATGCTTGTGCCATGTACATTTCCAGGACCAATTGACAAGAGATGCATGACATTCTATCTGATTAACGTCTGTAATTTGAATTGTCAGATCTCAAATTTTTCACAAAGCCACCTAAAGACTCTAAAATAACAAATTTTTCTTCTCATGAACCTCATTCAACGGAAACCTGTTATGGGACACGCCCTACTACTACTACTCAGAAACATAAAAGCCATTTGTTTAATCATAGTGTTATGAAGGAATATTCTTTTGCCTTACTTAATATTCAATCATTGCGGAATAAAACATCTGAACTTTCAATATTCTTAGACGACTTAAATAATCCCAATATCCTATTACTCACAGAACACTGGTTGAAGTCAGATGAGATTATTTATCTACCTAATTACACAGTAGTATCTTGCTTCTGCAGGGCACAAGTGTCTCATGGGGGGTGCATGATTCTGGTGAATGATACATTTTTGTAGCAGAGTTCCTTCCAAAGTGTAAGTAAACATAATTATCTTTTAAAAGAAACATTATTTGAATTCTGTATGATATTCTCTAAGGCCATGAATTTATACTATATTTGTATTTATCGATCACCATCAAAGCCGGCCGGTGATAGTCTACCAAGATAAAAACTGTGGCTCTTAAAAGGCTGTATTTTCTTGTTTTCAAGGTGTCGTTAATTGTTGTGTTTAGTGTCGTTGGATTGATAAGAAACTAACTATTCGGTTGTGTAAAATTTATTTCGCCCATTGTTTGGGTTCATGAGAAAAGCGTGAAAACCTGAAGTTTACCAAGCTATATTTACTGTATTCACTAAATTTAATCTTCATGCATTATAAACAACTTTTTTTTTTCTAACAATAACAATAAACAAAGTTGTTATTCTTATCTTGTACCAGTTTCTGGCTGAGAATCTGTACAGGACCGAACTATTTATTTTTCTCTGATCGGCAATTCAGCCTCAGTTTATGCCCTTGCAATAAATATGACAACCAAATTTAAATTTAAATATCCACTTAAGTGCTGTGCTAATAAAGTGCATGGGTATTGGTGCTGCGTCGCATGTCTTGGTCTTTTTCATCCGAGTTGTTTGGAGAGGGACCATAGGACACATCTTAAAATTAGCAACAATAGAATGTACTGCTCCAGCAGATGCAGGGAAGCGGGCACTGCTGAAGACTTACGGTTACAAGAAGCCTTAAACGAACTTGAACGCTTGCAACAAATAAACCATGAAATTAATGGAAGAATCGGTATAAGTAAAGAACATTTTGAAATCGCTTTGGCTGAGAAAGATGACAAGGTAAATAAGCTCGAGGATGAAAATGAGGGACTAAGGAAGGAAATGGATATCATGAAACAGCAATACCTTAAACAACGCCGCAGAACTGAGGAGTTTGAAGCAGACATATTGGAGCAAGAGATGGGAATGGTAGAGAAGCTAAATAAAAAAGTGGCTACTATAGCTAATTTAAAAAGGGAATTACAGGATACTCGTAGTCAAAAGATGGACTTAGAAAATGATTTTAGAGAACAAATGGAACGAGCTAATACTCTGCAAAGGCACATAGATGAGCACCGGGTTCTTGGCTCTAATGATAAAATGGACAAGCAATCACAAACGTGCACTAATAACTCCCCAAACAATGATAAGTTAGTAGAGTTAAATCGAGAGCTCAACGAAAAATTAGAAGAACTTGAAAAGATGCGTGGAAACCTGATGACAAGCCTAGAGACATTAAATTCAGAGAACGAGTATTATGCTCAAGAAATATCCAACCTAAAAAAAATTATTGCCGATTTCGCCTCAGAAAGTACTATTCCCAAAGATGGTGAAAGTATCAAGCAAACCAATAATCAAAAAGTTAATATCAAAGACAAAACTAAAGCTACTCGTAAAATATTGTTCCTGGGTAATGAGAGGGGAAATACTTGTACCACTGCGTTACATTATCTTCTTGGGTGCTCAGAAGATCCGGTCTATTCTGTTACGGGATTTTTGACTCCGGACGCTCCTTTGGAGGAAATTGCTGAAAGGATGTTTAGTAAGACTATAAACTTTTCACATCAGGACAATGTTGTGGTCTGCCTGGACATTCGTAATATTAATGTAAATGCGTGGGTTTGGCGTAAAATATTCTCAGTAGGTAAATATTCTAATCTAATATTGTGTTTTAAATATAGGTATAGGAGTGATTCTCTTTATGGTAAAGTATATAGACTGCTTAATGATTATATGCGTAAAAATCGGAATGTCTCAATTCGAACGATAGATAATAATAAAAAGGGTAACAGGTGCAGGCACAATGGGTATACCCTCGCCAAAGTACTGCTGAATTACATAAATAAACGTTTCTCTCCTCCTAATCTACTGTCTATACCCATAATTGACATGGTACCTATTGAGTCTGTAAAGGTAGATAAGGATGGCCAGGGTAACTTGGGGGTGAGTCCTGTAGAGGGAGACGAAATATATATATCTAGTGAATATGATTTGGTCAATGTAAGTGACATGTCTGCAAATAATGATATGAATATAGAGAATCAATTACCGAGCTCAAATTTTCAATTGGAAGATTGCCAAACAAAAATAACATAAATTATTTAAATATTTACTATCAGAATTGCAGAGGTGTCAAAACTAAGCTTGAAATGTTAAACCTCAATATGTTAAATAACGACTATGATGTAATCGCTTTGACTGAGACATGGTTAAATGACTCTGTAAACAATTCTGAATTTAATGACGCCAACAGAATTATAGTTAGAAGAGATAGGGATCCCGTGCTCACAGGAAAGAAACAGGGAGGTGGAGTATTGTGTGCAATAAAAAGTGACCTCTTTGTGAAAGAAATTGATATTTTTCCTAGTGATCTCGAGGCTATCTGTGTAAAGGTTCAGTTATGTAAAGACAAATGTTTGTTTGTAATAGTTGTTTATTTTGTGCCTGGTAGTTGTTCAGGTATGTATCGTAGATTGTACAATTGTGTCGAGAGTAATTTTTTAGAACATGACTGTTATTTTAGGAGATTTTAACTTACGTGACCTTGTTTCTGGGGTGGTTAATGAGCATACATGTGATTTTAGTAGTTTTATGGCTTTTGCAAATTTGGTACAAGTGAATAATATATGCAACGCAAATAATGTATTGTTGGACTTAGTAATTGTTACCCACCATGTGCAGAACTGTAGGGTGGTCACTGACGATGATCCTTTACTGCCTGTAGACCAGCATCATCCAGCATTGAGCATAAGTATTGAGAGAGAGAAGGAGTGGATGGAATGTGAAGAAATCCAAACCACGAAGTTTAATTTTAAAAAAGCCAATTACCATCTAATGTACGATATGTTTCAGAAGGTTGCCTGGGATGATTTGTATGAATGTGAAAATGTTGATGATGCATTGACAATTTTCTATGAGAAAATAAATGAAATATTCTTTGAGTGTGTTCCCCTGGCTACTCAAGTCGGTAGGTCATTCCCTGTTTGGTATGATCGGGAAATAATAAAATTGATTAAAACTAAAGAAACATATTTTCGAAAATACAAAAGACATAGCACGATATATTGGTACAATAAATTTAAAACAACAAGAACATCAGTTAAAAATAAAATAAAATATGCATACAATAACTACATAAATAGAGTCAGTAATAGTTTGTTACAGAATCCTAAGTACTTTTGGAATTATGTAAAGTCGCGAAAAAGGGAAGCAAGAATTCCATCGGATGTCTGTTATAATAATGTGCAATACACAGGACCAGAAAATATCGCTAATGGATTTGCACAGTACTTCAGTTCGGTGTTTTCGGATGCAGAAACTCTTAATTATCATAACGTGGGAGTGAGAGATTATTTTTGCACATTCTTATTTAATGAGGAAGAACTTAGAACGGCGGCAAAAAAGTTAAAGGGTAACAGGGCTATAGGACCGGATGGGCTCCCTGACTACATTCTAAAGGATTGTATTGATTGCCTGAAAACGCCGTTGGTATTTTTGTTTAATTTGGGTTACATGACTGAAACCTACCCTGAGGCATGGAAAACAAGTAAAGTAATTCCAGTCTTCAAGAATGGACTAAGACAAGAAGTAAAGAATTATAGGCCAATTACAATACCTTGTGCAGTGTCAAAGCTATTTGAGATAATGTTATTTGATAGAATATATAATGGTGTCAGGTATAGTATTGTTGAATGTCAGCATGGTTTCCTCCCAAAAAAGTCAACAGTTTCTAATCTAATAAGTTTTTGCCAATATATCCATGATGCTCTAAATGATAAAGGACAGGTTGATGTGATTTATACTGATATGGAAAAGGCATTTGATAAAATTAAACACAGTGTAATTATAAACTCACTTATAAAGCAAAATATCTCCCCCAAAATTAGTGATGGGCATAACCGAATTATTTTGATAACCGAATTATTTGTATTCAAATAATATTAATAACCGAATGATTATTTGAATAATCATTCGAATAAATTCAGGTTAGCGATCGCAGCCGGTTAGGAAGGAGGTTCAGCGTTATCGGCATCTTATTCGTAACTCGTAGCTGCTGTAATTGTCTTATTAAGCATGGCTTAATAAATAAGTAAATGACAATAGAATACGAGTAAATATTTGATTACGCAATATTATTGAACAAAATATAATAAACAGCATTTTACGTTTTTCAATCAAAAATACTTAAACTCCAAAATATGATTCTTGGATGTGTTGATTACATGTAATGAACATAATTATTAAAAATCTACTTTGCAAAAAAGTATTTCTCTCTGGCGATGTATTTATAGTACTATAATAATATTAATAATTAATAGTACATATTATATTGTTATAGTTATATTACGACTTATGTATGCTCCTATATTCTAAATTCCAATATATAACCTAAAAATTAAACAAACATTAGGTGATAATTGGTGTTATGTATTGGAAAGCAGGCCGTATTCATTACGAAGAAGTGCATGAAAGAAATAAGAAATTGTGGGGCTGTTAATCGCAACAAAAAATATCGGCCGGCCGGATCAAAAGCGACCGCCTTTTATCTTAATTCTTTGAGGATGTCAACAAATTGCTGTATTTGCACTATTTAGGCCTTCAGGCGCCGAAATAGTTATTTTTGTTACAAGTACCTAAAATGGAGTTTTTCAGGACGAATCATTGCTGTGTCCGGACGAGGCGTTAGCCGAGTCCGGAATAGCAGATGAGTCCTGAAAAACTTCATTTAGGTACGTGTGACAAACACTATTTTTTGTCATACGCTCCCAAAATTTAATTTTTATATATACGCTTTTTGCAATTCTTCAAAACGCCTAAATTTTAAAATTTACCATAATTTTTGAAATCATAATGTACGACAAAGTTAGCTTAGAATTTGATATCGTAGCAACTATTTGACAATTTTGTCATGTCATTCGAAATTTGACATTTAGACATATTCAGGAATTTTGGAATAGTCCGTAAAAGTTGCCATGACGACTTTTAGGTACTAGGCCTAAAAAGAAGCATTTTACGGACTCAAATGAGTCCGTAAAATAGCTATTTTTGGGAGCGTATGACAAAAATTAGATTTTTTTTTACGTTAGGTACGCAATAAAGTAGATTATGTAATCTTAACTTAATATTCGCTAGTTTTCAACCCCCCAAGTTCGGCTTCCACATTTCACAATTCCACATCCTACTGGTACATTTGAAATTTTAAAACTCATCTTTTATTCGAGTTAAAACATCGAAAGTTGCTTCATAACTCATAACTATATTAAAACTGCTCCTTGCTTGCTCGTTGATCATTCGACGGATCGACGCGAGGCGACAGCGAGGTTTGTTCCTTCGTGTTCGTATTTGAATTCGTACGTAGGTATCAGGTTCAGGTTATTTTTCATTCGAATACTTGTGGAATGAAAACCGAATAATACAGGTTATTTTAATAACCGGATAACAGGTTATTTTTCATTCGAATAAGCCCATCACTACCCAAAATCACAAACTTAGTTAGATCATACTTGGGTGGTAGGAAACAGTACGTGGAAATCATGGGTGCCAAATCGAAAATATATATCAGTGGCTCGGGTGTTCCACAGGGGTCAAACTTAGGGCCTTTGTTTTTTATTATAGCAATAAATGACATTTGCTTTGGCATAGAGAACTATAAGGCATTATTGTTTGCCGATGATCTTAAAATATTTTTAAAAGTTGCTAGTGATTATGAATGCGAGTGCCTGCAGAGAGATTTGGATAGTACTGTTGATTGGTGTACGTCAAACGGTTTTATTTTTAATGTGAGTAAATGTGCGAAAATGTCATTTACACTCAAAAAGAAGCCTATCGTGTTTGGATATGAAATAAATAATGCTAGTATCGAAAATAGTATAATGCAGAGAGATCTTGGCGTGTTGTTGGATGAAAGAATGCGATTCACAGAACACATTGTGGGAAAAATAAATGACGCACACAGGACAATGGGATTCATCGTCAGAATGGCAAAAGGTTTTGACGTACAGGTTTTGCTCAGGTTGTTTGACAGCTTAGTGCTGCCCAAACTGGAGTATGCAAGTATTATATGGTCACCTCAATATGAAGTCTGGAGTAAGTCACTCGAAAGGGTTCAAAGAAAATTTCTAAAGATTATGTTTCTTAAAAGATATGGGTATTATCCTCCTCAAGGATACGACCACGGCACGTTACTGAACCTGTTCGATAGGCTTTCCCTAGAGAACAGACGAAAAAAGATAAATTTGATTTATATGTTTAAAATTCTAAAAAATCAGGTGGAGTGTCCGGACTTCCTTGCAAAATTGCCATTTGCCATTAATGTGGGTAGCACTAGGCAAAACAGGGTGTTTTATTTAGACTTACCCAGAACAAATACTTATAAAGCATCCCCATTGTATAGGATGTGTAATATTTTTAATATGTTTGCCAGTGACCTAGACTTGGACCTGCTAAATTTAAAGGCTTTCACCAAGATCATATATAAAAAACTGCAAGAGTTTCAAGGACAGGGCAACTGGTAATTATTGATCCATAAAATGTTTACCGAATTTGGATTTTTTTTTCCTATGTTTTTGTTTGTGCTTAGTCTTAGTACTAGTTATAAGAGTGTATCGGTAAATGGCACACTGCTGTAGATGCTACAAGAATAAATAAATCATCAGACTGTAATGACTTCTTTTTTGGTCTGGAGAGTCTTTTGTCTGAAATTCCCTCCACTGGACAAATAATTATTTCAGGTGATTTTAATATAAATTACGAGGATAGGAACTCTGCTTTCACTCTCCGTTTATGTAATTTGCTTGTATCGTTTAATTTGCAAATGCATGTAGACTCGCCAACTCGTGTCACTAAATGTTCGTCCAGTACAATTGATTATGTATGCTCCAATATCCCCTATGATAACATGCACTGTTCACAGTGCAGCTTTGTCTGACCATGAAGCAGTTGTATGCAAGGTTTTAAATACCAAGAAGCATATCGAGTCTAAGCCTCGTTATGGGCGGGTTTTTGGTGATAGGAGCTATGCGCGATTTTGCCATTTGAGCACCTCTGTTGACTGGGCCAGCCTGTATAACTTGCCTGATCCGGTCTCTGATTTTCACGCTAAAGTGGTGAGCCTGTTTAGGGTTGCTTTTCCCATTGTTAAGCTTAAATCAAGGAATGG
>JAEQML010084430.1:0-10132 GCA_016904865.1 Pissodes strobi | reverse complement strand
ATTTATATTTTGTATAGTGACTTTCATTTTAATTGTTACGAGAGAGTACAAGTTAAAAGATGAAAAATAAATAATAAATGTAGATTTAAATACGATAGTTACTAGTTTATTATTTGAAATATCCTCTCACTTGAACTAAGTCCTAAAATATTCATAATTTGGGGTTAGTTAATTTTAAAATTTTGGTATTTTGTACAGTGGCTTTTATTATATATATTTTCGGGAAGAATGAAAAATAAATAATAAATCTGGATTTAAATAAGATTGTTAGCAGTTTATTAATTGAAATAATCTCCCATTTAAAATAATGTCTAAAATATTCATAATTTGAGGTTTGTTGATTTAAAAATATTCATATTCTGTATAGTGGCTTTCGTTTTAAATGTTACGAAAAAGGTCAAATTAAAAAATGAAAAATAAATAATAAAAGTAGATTTCAATAAGATAATTAATAGTTTATTATTTGAAACACTCTTTCATTTAAATTTATGTCTAAAAATATTCATAATTTGAGGTTTGTAAATAAAAATATTGATACTTTGTGTAGTGGCATTCATTTTAAATGTTACGAGGAAGATCAAATTGAAAAATGAAAAATAAATGAAAACGTGGATTTAAATAAGATTGTTGATAGTTAACCATTTAAAATATTTATTTACCTACAATAATGTCTAGAATATTCATAATTTGAATTTTGTTAATTTAAAAATATTGATATTTTGTATAGTAGGATTTCATTTTAAATGTTGCGAAGGAAGTGAAATTAAAATATGAGAAGTAAATAGTGAATGTGGATTTAAATAAGATGGTTAATAGTTTATTATTTGAAATATTCACCTATTTAAAATTGTGTCTAAAACATATATAATTGAGGTTTGATAATTTGAAAATATTGATATTTTGTATAGTGGCTTTTATTTTAAATACTGCGAGGGAGACCAAATTAAAAAATAAAAAATAAATAATAAAAGTGGATTTAAATAAGATAGTTAATAGCTTATTATTTGAAATAATCACACATTTAAAATAATGTCTAAAATATTCATAATTTCAGATTTGATAATATCTATATTTTTTATAGTGGCTTTCAATTTAAATGTTACCAGGGAGATCAAATTTAAAAATTAAAAATAAATAATATATGTGGATTTAAATAAGATGGTTAAGAGTTTATTATTTGAAATATTCGCACATTTAAAATAATGTCTTAAATATGTATTCATAATCTGAGGTTTGTTGATTCAAAAATATTCATATCTTGTTTAGTGGCTTTCATTTTTAATGTTGCGAGAAAGGTCAAACTAAAAAATGAAAAATAAATAATAAATATGGATTTAAATAATATAGTTTTTAGTTTATTATTAGAAATATTCTCTCACTTAAACTAAGGTCTGAAATATTTATCATTTGAGGTTTGTTAATTTAAAAATATTGATATTTTTTATAGTGGCTTTTACTTTAAATGTTACAAGGGAGGTTAAATTAAAAAATGATGAAAATAAATAATAAATGTGGATTTAAATAAGATAGTTATTAGTTTATTATATGAAATATTCTTAAACTTAAACTAAAGTTTTTAATATCCATAATTTGTGGTTTGTTAATTTAGAAATGTTAATATTTTGTGTAGTGGCTTTTATTTTAAATGTTACCAGGAAGCTGCATTTAAATAAGATAGTTAAGAGTTTATTGTTTGAAATATTCGCTCACTTAAAATAATGTCTAAAATATTCATATTTCGATGATTGTGAATTCAAAGATATTGATATTTTGTATAGCAACTTTCATTTTAAATGTTACGAGGGAGACCACATTAAAGAATTTAAAATAAATAATAAATGTGGATTTAAATAAGATAAATAATAGTTAACTATTTGAAATATTCGTCCACTTACAATAATGTCTAAAATATTTATAATTCGATGTTTGTGAGTTCAAAAATATTGATATTTTGTATAGTGGGTTTCTTTTTAAATGTTACGAGGAAGATCAAATTAAAACATGAAAACTAAATAAGAAATATGGATTTTATTGAGATAGTTAATGGCTTAATATTTTAAATATTTGCTCATTTAAAATAATGTCTGCAATATTTATAATCTGATGTTTGTTAATTTAAAAATATGGATATTTTGTATAGTGGCTTTCATGTCAAATGTTGAAAAATGAAAAATAAATAATCAATGTGGACTTAAATAAGATAGTTAGGAGTTCATTATTTGAAATATTCGCTCACTTAAAATCATATTTGAAATAATTATAACTTGAGGTTTGCTGATTCAAAAATATTGATATTTCATTTTAAATGCCATTAAAAATTCGTTGAAAAACACATGTGACACACACTTACACACAAACAATATGTATTATTTTGTTACCTTGATCTTGGTTGTTTGATATGTTTTTAAGTAGTTGAACATAATCCATATTTTATAACTTTTTAGCACAGTGAAACAAATAGCCTAGTTTTTTGGAACAGCCTGTATACAGCTTTAGACGTGTCTGTACATAGCTTCAAGAAGCAGATTTGTTTCTCGAAACGTCGAGGATTTTCCATTTCTTTTAGGGTCACTAAATTAGCAATTGTACAATTTATGAGACAAGAGCCGAAGCGGGCTTATCCAAAAACTCTAAACCTGAGTGAGTAGAGAAATAGACCACAATTTGTCTCACAAGGTTTATACAGCTTTAGACAGATCTATATACAGGTCTGTGTATAGGTTTAAGCAGGCCTGTACATAGCTTTGGGAGCAGATTTGTTTCTCGAAACGTTGAGCGTTCCAGTTCTTTTAGATTTTTCAGCTTCATTAGGGTCACTAAATTAGCACTTGTGCAATTTATACTCTGAGACAAGAGCTGAACGATCTTAGTGAAAAAGTCTAAAGCTGAGTGAGTGGAGAAATATGCAACAATTTGTCCCAAACGTTGCGTATAGCTTTGTACAGCTTAGACATGGTTGTATACAGCTTTAGGCATCTTTACAACGCTTTAAGCAGGTCTGTATATAGCTTTATACAGCTTTTAAAAATCAATATGCAGCACTATAAAATTTGGTCTTTATACGGTTTTTTACAACATTAGACAGGTCTGTCTGAATATGAATAAAAGTAAATCAAAAGGATATACACAGATGGATATTTTGCTAAAAAATTCGAAAATGGTGACATATATGAAAAAATATGAGGTCACAGAAGAGTCTAAGAAACTTTATTGCCAGCGGTGAAAGTCAGTGCCATTGCAAAAATAAATTTAAGTGGGGTAAGTGAAATACCATTAATAAGGCTACATTGTAGACATTAAATATGTTATTTAATCAAAATGTGAGACAAATGTAAATAATTTAAACAAAAACAAAATTCTTATCCATGGATCTTGGAAACCAAACATATTTGAATAAATATTTACAAGAAATTTCTCTCCGAGAATTTCTTTAAGAGATTGCCCTCTGAAATATTGTACGTCTATATATAGTTAAAATACATGTGACTTAATGATCTACATCTAATTATAATTTCTAGCAAAATGTATCATATTTAGCGAACTGACACCTCTGCATAAATAAATATGCAGTTGCTTGGGTGCAAAGTCCTTTTGATAGACTAGGAGTAATTAATTCAAGCCGAGAATTCTAAAGCGCATACCTCTATCGTAGCTGCAAGTTAGTTATTGTTTAGCTGTAACAATAGTGCAGGCAATTTTGCTCCATCTTGCAACTTATGACGACTTTTGTACGAGACGGTAATTATCCTTTTACGAAAATTGGGATAATTAAAACAACGGTGTCGACGGTTTCTTAAGTAATGTTGCAATGCGCTTTTCAATTTAATTATTATATTGCATTAAGATGTTATGTGAGCATCATTAACGATTTAAATATACGACATTACAATAGAGAAATTAAAATGTATATATAGTTTATAAGAAAAGCTGCTAATGAACCGATTTATGGCTCTCTGCAACTATCACAAAATTTTACGAACATGAATAATAGTGATGTTGAAATACAAAGCAAATAGTACAAAAGTCAATATATGAAATTTTTACAACACACTTGTGATGATACGGTTATTCAGGAAATCATAGAATATCAGATTAAATTAAGTTTTAATTATTCTGATGGGAAAAGGAAATGTACTGCCCTAAGTACAAGTAAGTTTCCCAATGGCAATGTTAACTATGAAGTTATAAACGAGGTAAATGGAGATGCTGTTGGCTTTAGTACATTTATACAATAAATGTACTAAACTCAAAACAATGCATTATAATATTGTAGATAGTAAGTTTCTTATTAAACTGGGGTATGAAATTAGTTTCTAATTTATCATTAATTCAAAGTAACAGTGTAACATTAATAAGTTCCCAAACCAATTCCGCCCAAATCGGCGCCTCTGACCGATCCAATTTCGCCCATACCAGCTCAGTGTCCTTCATCTACAATACCATGACCTAAAATAAGAAAAGGATAGCAACATGAAATAGAGAAAAGTTTTGCTGCCTTATTTATTTCACTAAAGAAGCTAATTAAATCGAAATTGTACTATGATTACGATATTAGCCGAATAATGTATTTTATTTAGATCTGCAACTTAATGAATTTCATTACGGTACGAAAATATGCCTGATAAATCGATTAAAGTCTACGAGCAGAAATAAGTTATTTCCCTTGGTAATCATTTAAAATTAAGTTGATAGGAATTCGTAAAATGAGAGTAATAAAGGGTAAATTACGTTTTCAAGCATTAATGTATAAATTTAATGATTTCATTTATTCATAAGCCATTTGGCTATTAAAATTTATGAAAATGTAGAAATCAGTAATATATAAAATGCGATTCAGTTCTGAACATTGAATATTTAATAATGATGTATTTAATTAATTAATGATTTATCATATCATCAGAAGGTAAAACAGATTTTAAATATAGGATGGTATTCTTATAGTGTGAGGCTCGAAGGGAAACCGGGCGGGCTCTACGGTTTATGAATAAAAAGTGTATGGAGAGTATGGAATCTAAGCAGCAGAAACAATGCATTTTTAAATAAAAAGAGACGCATATTGAAGCCGTCTATTGATAGTTATTTTATGAACAATTTTCCAATATATAGAAAAAAAATATGTTTTTTTGAATTTTATGCACGAGTCCTACTTTTTTAAGAATAAGGGTTTAAAATAATCCAAAAGCTTCGGTACAGGATTACAAAATTGTAATACTGAAGTATTTACAACTGTAGTTTTTACAGATTTTATCATGTATCCATTTGATATTAAAACTTGAATTAAGCAATACAATCTTTCACTCGTTGTGTGAAAAGTATACTTTTCACACGGTAAAACTATAGTTATTAGTTGGGACATTATTTATAATGATGTACTAGAAATTGCCTTTCAGTTTGCATTCTTTTTGGTGGAACTTTTTGATGTCGAATTGTTGTTTTTCCAATTTTTTATAGATACCGTTCCGGACCTCCAAATAGCTTGCAAAATGAAATTTAGCTTAAGTAATGTATCTCCAACTTTGTGGTCGAAATTTGGAAATAATTGGGATATTTATATGCTTTTAAAGTGAAAATTTCTTTAGGATCGTTCAGCATACTTTTTCCTGGGTAGAGAATAAGATTGAGCCGTCACGCTCGGATTTGTAACGCTCACGCTCGTTCTTATCTTTGTAGAAAATGACAGTTTTCGGAAATTTGTGATTTGGCAATCATTGGGTTCCGCCGATGGAAATTTATTCCTGGCGATCATTACGTCCAATCTGTGATTGTTTAAAATTTCCTTTTGATACACGGTAACTGTCAAAAAAATTAAACAATTTTGATGATTTTGTCACGCAATGTTTTTATTCCTTAACGCTACGCCATGATTGGCGTGCGGGAAAGTAGCTCAGATCCGGAATCGCTCTACGTCAGGTGAGAAGAGATGATAAAGAAAGCACTTCGGATAACCAATAACAATGTATATTGGTCAAACTTAACGAGAAAAGATTAACAATGTTTATCGGTCAGAAATGTTGATAAGATTTGTAGTATAACCAGCCCGGGCCTGTTCAACATAGTTGAATGAGATAAGTTGTGCTTTGTCTTTATTTTGCCAATGACCGTCAAAATAAATTAAAAAGAAAAACCACGTAGTGTTATTATTATATCTTGCACAATTTTTAATTATTCGTATTGCTCCCGACGAAGACAAAATTAGGAGAATTTGAGGGAAAGATGCGTCCTCTAAATTAAAACACAGATTCCTAATACACCTAATTTATTATATAAAACATGCCGGACTTCACGAGGGGAAAGAGTACGGCAGAGAAACCCTCAATCTAAATTCCTAAACCGAATTATGTTGTACAGCATAATTATTAGTACAATAATTAATCAAATTACTGTCTTCGGCACCACAATTTGTCGTTCCACACTTGTGACAATACTGCATTACATTCAAAACTGAAGAGTTTGGTATTAGTTAGCCAGACGTCGCCAGCAGGTACTGAGGTCCCATACTGTAGGCTACTCAGCTATGTTGCAATTTGAGCCAATATCTCTAGAAAGACCTGCAGGCCGATTGGTATATATTTCCTTCGTCATCGCTTAGCCTTTTGATTATGTTATGTAAACAGTTTTGGGATTGAATATTATTTCTTTTGTAGGATGTAAGGTTATAAGAGATTAGGTATCTAAGAACGATTAGAATAGCTCGTACCTTTACTGCTGCTTATTATTTATAGTCATTTCGATTTAATATATTTCAATTCCGAATACATTGCTCTATTCTGTGTAATTGTGCATAGACTACAGATCTTTTATAATTTCGGGTTCTTATAAGCCAAGTCGAAAATCAAGGTTACAAATTAATGTTAATCCAGGCTTGATAGCAACAATGACTTTTTGACTTAATTGTACAAAAGCAAATCATTAAAAACAAGATAAAATTTGTTGAAAGAACGACTTAGTGCGTTCTGCTTGTAAGCCCATGATTTATAGCTAGGATAATCGCCTAGTCAGGGTAGGAAAATGTTAGTAGTTTCATCAAGTCCCTTGCTTACATTACAATTACAGCCATTCTAAAACCAAAATTCCAGCACTAAAAGTAAGCAAACAATACATTTTTGTTTTCTTTTAAAACAGTGTTATTTACAGCATAAAACGGTTTCATTAAATTTATACACATGTTATGCCATCAAATATGAATTATCCATGAGAATAGAGGAAATACGTGTGGAAATTATGTTAGTAACAATATTAAAATATATACACATGTTATGCCGTCAAATATGAATTATCCATGAGAATTGAAGAAATACTTGTGGAAATTATATTAATAACAATATTATAAGTTTCATTTTACCGACTTGTAATGACATGTTGCAACACAGAAACAAAACAATTCACCAAAATGAACTGTACACTGCGCTGGCTTTTGATTATCTATTTCCGCTCTGGAACGATACATTTTTTTTGGATCCCTTTGAAAAAAACCTCGCAAAATCCGACTTCAATTTATGACTTGTTTTTATCTCTAACATGTATATAGAGTGTCTCAAAATATACATATATAAAGGGTGTCTCCAAACTGAATGTATAAGGTCTAATGAAATAATATTTTAAATGGGCGGGTTACCTCAGATTATATTATACCCAAGTACTAAGGTGCACATGCTTCCTCGATTGAGGTATATTAATGAATTGTTTATAAGTCTTTGGTCACTGTTTTAAAAATATAGTTTTTCTTAAGAGTTTGTGTCGTGTTTCATTTATAGTTACTTTGGATTAGTATCACTTTAGATTTTCACTTAGAGTTTGCACTTGAACTTCACTGATTTTTACTTTGAAAATGATCTTTTATTAAATCTTCTGTAGATTCGACTTGTAATACTGAGGGAAGACGACCTCTGAGTCCGCGAGCAATGTGCTCAAGAAAGACGACTCAGGTAAGGGGATTGAGTCCGTGGGCAATATGCTCGAGCAAGACGACTCAGGTTTTAGGTGAGACACAAAGTCTAATGAACTGAAGGTTCGCTGGCTTACTTATATTTTAAAATCTGCTGAGCATTGCATGTTTAAGGTTGATAATCGCTGGCGTTGCCTGCTCGAGTTGTTTATGGTTTGCCTTTAATGTTTATATAATAATTTCCAAGTTTAAGTTCAAACTTAGGACAGGGTGATATTTATTTAGCAGTTTATGCATTTTAGTAGTTCACACGTTCCCCCTCCCTCTAAACGTTGGTCCCCAACGTTAACAAAACCTCTAGTGCTTTAAAAGGAAAAAACTCAATTCGAGAAAACCTGTCGCATGTTACAACATCACATTGTAGTTATACAATAGAAAATATCATCAGATCCTGTGCTATTTCCTTCCTAGCCACCACACCAGTATATTTCTTAGCATCTTCTGATATCATCTTACATTATTTGAGGGTTTACCCATGAGAGTCTGTTGGAGAAACTAGTATGGACCTCCCCTGATGCTTGGTGTAAAGCTGTAACAATAGGAAAGTTATTTTTATAAATTTTCTTAATACTATTGCAACTATAATTTTAATTAAATAAATAAATTTTGAAAATTAAGATTTTAATACAAAATGGTGTTTCTTGGTGCATTTATGAACACGTACCTTTTGACTTCCGAACTTTATTGCAACTGGGTAGAATTGGAAAATGACGTGTAATATTTTGAGCGTGTACGTTCGTTAAGCTAGAGAGGTCCAGCCTGCGTAGCATAAGGACACGTAAGAAACTGAACTTCTGCGTAGAACAACCGGCTGACAGACCAGTCAGTCATGGATGATCGTTCCTCGGCCAGTCATCACTCCAGTCTATGGGAATATAGTGGTCGATCCAGAGCAAGTACCGGAGATGACGCAATTAGATATTTATATAGTTATAAAGCAACCAGCTGACGAGAGTATTAATGAAGATCCAGAGCACATGCCTTGGATGAGCTAGAGGTACACATTAAGAGAGGCGCCAGCACTAAGCGGCAAAAATGCCTAAGAGTGTTGACGCGTTGGTCGGACGATATCAAGAGGATCCGCAGCAACAGGATACAAACAGCACAAAATCGATTGAAGTGGAAAATGATTAGGGAGGCCTATGTTCAACAGTGGACACTATGCCAAACACAGTATAACAAGATACTTTACGAATGATGATGCTTTTTATATAGGGTGAGCAAGTTGAAACTTTTCACCATTTAAGTTCTGTTACGACACGGTAGCACTTAATAATTTATTACTGGAAAAGTGACAGATCTAGAGTAACAAAAATTTTACACGTTAGAGAGGATGGATATGAGCAGAAGATACTGAAAAATCGCATTGATACGATTGAAAATGCCGAATTGAAAAATCAACTTTAATTGTATGTAAGTACGTGAAAGCCAACGTGTAGCTACTTTCAAGAAATCAATCTGAGATTCGTAAACCTTGTGATTTCTGCTGCAAAAAGCTCTGTAGAAGATCGAGAAATACGATCAATTCGGGGTTAAATTAAAACATGCAGAAAATCGCAAAAACATTCAAAGATTCAATGTTTATTTTCGTTACATTATGGGAAGTTTAAAGGAATACTGCATCAAATGTTTTGATATGACGTTTAGGTTAAAATATGTAGATGTATTTAACTGCGTGAAATATCATTGACTATGGTCTGAAGCTAGAAAAATTGGCCAGGATCCGAAAATGTTGATATTTTTTGACGATTAAAGGCAGTTTCTAATGGATTTAATGGCAGATTTCGAGTTAAAAATTTACTTTTAGCATATCGATGCGTATAGTTTATGTGGTAAGTAGATCAATTTGCCTGAAATCTCATTTAAATTGATTCGAAGATGAGAAAATGGGCCAGGATCGGAGATCTTAACATTTCGAGGCAAAATTTTCCTTTAAACATCGAAGTTGTGGCAAATAATAAAGAACATAAAAAATACTTGTATTTCATAATATTAATCTCGCCTTGTTGAAATTTTCGCTTCTGTCGTTTGATCTGAAGCACACACCATTTGTTTTGACATGCAACTCCACTAAACGAAAGCTAAATTATCAAAGCAAAAACCGAAATGCCACAATATCATTAGTGAAAACACAAAAAGATATTTATTTTACTAAATAGGCCTAGCTATGTTTTTCTCTCAAATTTT
>JAEQML010084429.1:0-10132 GCA_016904865.1 Pissodes strobi | reverse complement strand
GATTACATTGAATGCTTAAATGACATTGGCCGACTCCTCAGTGATGTGCATCACTCAGAATCAGGGTCTAGGAGAGAGCTTCTCGTAATCAATTTAAATAAAGACCTTCAAGATACTTTGAGAGCAACTCCAATTTCTAATTTCCTTTTTGGAAGCGAACTAGATAATACAATTGAATCTGCAAAAGAATTGGAGAAATCAGGCGATCAACTTAAGGTTTGTAAGAAATCCGTTCGCCCAGGGCCTAGTAAGCAGGAAAACTCCCAACGTCCATTCATGCCACGAAGGGGAACTCATCAGAGTGGACAGGGTTATCGAGTTCCCTACAAAAGGAAGAATGTCCTTGTTCAGCGGCGCCAGTATCAGTCCAGGGGACAGGACCACTATCAGAGCGAAAAGGGGCGTCGGCGTCGCCCCATGTAGAGGTTAGTGGCAGACTTAGACATTTTGTTCAAAGGTGGCGTGTACTCTCATTCCATAAAAGAATTTTGTCTTATATAACAGGTTTTAGTATCCCGTTGAATAAAAAACCAATACAAGCAGTTATACCCATAGAGCCAACTTGGACGCATAGAGAAAAACAAATTATTGGAGATATAGTTGGGAAATTGCAGCAAGATTTCTGTGGCTAATCCTAGGGTGGATCAGTTCATTTCTAATATTTTTATTGTTCAGAAGCCAGATGGATCGTATAGATTGATCCTTAATCTTAAAAAATTTAATAATTTTGTCAAGGTAAAACATTTCAAAATAGAGGATCATAAAGCAGTGACGCGACTAATTACACCAAAGTGTTTTATGGCTACAATAGAATTAAAAAATGCCTACTACCTTGTTCCAATAAAAGACACCCACAAAAAATATTTAAGATTTTATTTTAACAATTGTCTTTATGAGTATAACTGTTTACCATTTGGATTAAGTTGTGCGCCATGGGTTTTTACGAAGATCCTAAAACCGGTAATAGCCTTGCTTAGGAAAAAAGGTTTCTTGTTAGTTATTTATTTAGACGACATTCTTCTTTTTGGTAATTCCATAGAAGCTTGTGCAAACAATGTAAGAGAAATATTAAATTTATTAGAACAATTAGGTTTTATTGTAAATTTTGAAAAAAGTCGCCTTTCACCAAATCAAACATGTAAATACTTAGGTTTCTTGTACAATCCACAGACTATGCTTATTTCTCTGCCTAATGAAAAACGTTTAAAGTTAATAGATTTATTAAGAAGATTTTCTAATATGAAACATTGGAAAATACGAGAAGTTTCAAGATTCATTGGTTCATAATTTCATCTGCTCCAGCCATTAAATACTCTTTTTTATACACTAAGTTGTTCGAAGGAGCAAAGTATTTGGCCTTATTAAACTCTGGAAATGATTATGAGGCAAATATGTATATATCACCCTCTTGAGCCATAGATTTCACTTGGTGGTTAAGCAAAGTTCAATATTCAAATAACACAATACGCTCCGATGATTTCCAGGCAGAAATTTATTCCGATGCTTCTAGGTCTGGTTGGGGGGCTTATTTTATGGGACATACCACCTTTGGTTTTTGGTCTAAGGTAGAAAAAGATTATCATATAAATGAACTAGAACTTTTAGCTGTATATTTGGGCTTAACACGCTTTGCAAAAAAAAATTAAATTGTAATATTCTATGTCGTATCGACAATACAACAGCAGTGTGTACAATTAACCGCATGGGTTGCGTCAAATATGAAAAATTAAACCACTTAGCAAGAAAAATATGGGCTTGGTGCCAGGAACGAAATATATATATATATATATTTGCTTCCTATATTGCTTCAGGGGCCAACATTCATGCTGACAGGGCATCTAGAGTAATGCATAAAGAAACAGAATGGAGCCTGGCAGATTACGCTTTTAAAAAAATTACAGATGAATTTGGTTTCCCAAACATAGATCTTTTCGCAAGTCATCTCAATAAAAAGTGTAATAAATTTGTTTCTTGGATGAGAGATCCAGAGGCTTACAAGATCGATGCGTTCACTCTTAATTGGAAGAAATTTTATTTTAATGCCTTTCCTCCTTTTTCCATGATTTTAAGAGTTATTCAAAGAATTATCAGAGACAAGGCAGAAGGAATCCTTGTAGTACCTCTTTGGATCTCTCAACCATGGTTTCCTCTCTTTAAATCACTCTTAGTGTCCAAGCCATTAATTTTTGAACCTAAGACCACTCTTCTATCTTTCAGCGGAACACCTCACTCATTGTCGGAGAACCTTTTCCTGGTGGCAGGGAGGTTATCAGGGAAGCGTTGTTACGACGGGAAGTTCCCAAACAATCAATAGAGATATGCATTTCTTCAATATCTGTTTCCACCTTAAAACAATATTCAATAGGACTTAAGCTATGGTGGCAATTTTGTATAACAAATAAACTGGATCCTTTTGTTCTTACGGTACCAAATGTATTAGAATTTTTGACCAGTCAATTTAATAACGGAGCTTCTTACGGTACTCTCAACTCTCACCGTTCGGCACTCGCGCAAATAGCAGGCCCTGAAATGGCTTCCGATTCTCGAATCAAGAGGTTTTTTAAGGGTATATTTGGGAAAAGACCTCCAAAACCAAGATACGAGAACACTTGGGACCCTACTATAGTTCTAGACTATGTAAGATCCATACCAAATAACAGCATATCTCTGGATACTCTAACAAAGAAACTTGCAGTCTTAATAGCATTGGCAACAGGTCATCGAATTCAGACTTTAAATTTAATCAATATAAAAAATATAGTTATTAAACCAAATGACAAAGTGGAAATTAGAATAGTTGATAGAATCAAATCCACAAAATTGAATAAACCTCAGCCTTATCTCATTTTACCATTTTTAAAAGATGACCCAGAAGTCTGTGTTGCTAGTGTGTTATTACAATATTTAGAGATAACTAAAGATTTGCGAGGGCCTTGTCAATATCTTTTTATAACATATAAGAAACCATATCACAGGGCCACTTCACAAACTATCAGTAGATGGATTAAGAACATTCTGAAAGAAAGTGGCTTAGATATAGAACAATTTAAGCCTTACAGCACTCGTCATGCCGCTACTTCATCAGCAGATCGAGCAGGGGTGAGTTTTGATACTATTCGTTTGGCTGCAGGCTGGTCTAAAAATTCTAGTATCTTTGCTCAGTTTTATAATAGACCATTAGTTGATAATCAACAATTCGCTCACACTGTATTAGCTGCAAAAATTAATCAGTCTTGAAATGATCTTTTTTTTGTCACTTTGTTAATGTTGTAGACATTAAGTTTACTAAAATTTCCCTTTGTTGTTCTTTCCCACAGGTTGTTGTTGTGTGAAATATTATATTTAAAACATTATACGAATATTCTCAAAAATTGTTGGTGGTTGAATATCTATCCTCTTTGTTAACCAAGCGTAATATGAAGTAAAAAGTTGTTGCGTGCTGTTCTTTAAACATCTACACAATGGTATTTATGAGACGAGACCGAAGTATAATCATAAGATCAAACGAACTTACCTTAAGTGATGTTCGATCTTGATTATATGTAGGTCTCGTCGAAATAAATACGCCCCTAACCCACCGCAGATGGACCTGGAAGAGCCCAGACGGAAGGACAAAGAACGAGATAGACCACTTTATAACTGACAAAAGACATATATTTAAGGATGTGACAGTCCTAAATAGATTTGAAAAATCAAGCGACCATCGAATGGTAAGAGCCACTATTGTACTAAACAGTAGCTACGAACGAAACAAAATGATTAAAAAAGAACGAACGAAGACATGGACACGCCCAAGAGATGAACGGAAATTCGAGGAACACCTCAGCAAAATACTCCAAGATAAAATTTTATCAAATGATAACGATGCAATAGTGGAAGCAGTAAGAGACGCATAAAAGAAATACTGCCCAACAAGCCCGAAGGAAGAAATAATCAGCATGGAAACGCGCCACAAAATGGAACGGAGAAGAACACTGAAAAGTGACGAAAACACTAGCTAACACGAAGTAAATAGACTGAACAAGAAATTATCAAGGGCAATCAGAAAAGACTTAAGAAAGTGCAAACATGAGAAATCGTTAAAACTATCGAGAGGAATAAAAGCATGAAATTAATGAGACGCAAACTAACAAATGGGAAAAGAAATTGTCAAACTCAAGAACAAGGATGGTAATATCACATCGAACAGAGAACATTTGTTACAAATTGTGGCAATATTTTATGAAATTTTATACACGAAACAAACTAGTCCAGACGAATATCTGCGAAGAAGGGTTCAAAATCAGAGCTCCGAGGATATTCCGGAGATCTACCTGGATGAAATTAATATTGCTTTAAAAAAATGAAGAATAATAGAGCTCCAGGGGATGACGGTGTCGTAACGAAAGCAATAAAGATAGGAGGATCAGTACTGATGTCCATGATTCAAAAACTCTTTAAACTATGCCTGTGGAATCAGAGTATCCCAACAAAGTGGGACAATTCAATAACTATACTTTTGCACAAGAAGGGAGATATAACGGACCTGGAAACATATAGACCAATTAGTCTCCTTAATCATCTCTTAAACTATACACCAGAATTATAACAAGTAGATTGGAGGCAAGGCTGGATTTCTATTAGCCGCGGGAGCAGGCTGGTTTCCGCTCGAAGTACGGTACAAACGACCATCTGCAGTGCTTGAAAACCTTGATAGAAAAGACCATTGAATATAACCGCCCCCTAATATTGATATTTGTTGACTTTAAAAAAGCTTTTGATACAGTAGAATTAGCGACCATCTTAAGAGCATTGCAGGATTGTAGAGTCGACTACCGATATTGCGACATAGTTAAAAATATACATGAAAAGGCCACAGCGTAAATCTACACTCTACAACCAACAAGATAAGGATGGAAAGGGGAGTTAGGCAAGGCGACACCATGTCGCCATATCTGTTTATTATTGTCCTCGAATATTCATTTAAAAGGTTGGCATGGCAACAAAAAGGAATACTCATCGATGAAGAGAGGCTTAATCATCTACGATTCGCGGATGACATCGTTAATTTGTCAGACAATCTGGGAGAGACCAAAGACATGCTCCAAGAACTCAACGATATCGTACAAGAAATTGGACTGACAATAAATTTTGAAAAGACCAAAATGATGACTAACATGGTTCCCAGTGATCAAATACAAATTAATAACAACAAAGTAGAATTGGTTGACAAATTTATATATTTGGGTCATGAGATTAGAATAACTAGAGACAACCAAACCTGCGAACTAAACAGACGAATTACCCTGGGATGGGCGGCGTACGGAAAAATTAAGGACATCCTTAAAGGAAATATCCCAATTCGCTTGAAACGAAAAGCATTTAACCAATGCGTATTATCGGTTCTGACCTACGGTGCATAGACCCTAACTTCAACGAAGAAAACAGCAGAAAACCTAAGAGTAACACAAAGGCTAATGGAGACATCGATGCTTGGCCTCACCCTAAGAGATCGAGTAAGAAATGAAGAGATATGCCGACGTACTGGAGTAGATGATATTATACAGCAAATCACTACATGGAAATGGAAATGGGCTGGACACATTGCTAGAGTGGAGGACGGGCGATGGACCAAAAAACTGTTGGGATGACAAGCGTAGTCGAGGCAGACCTCCCACTCCGTGGACGGATGACCTGAAGAGGATAGCGACAAATTAGATTGCAACAGCCGGGGACACAGAGAACTAGAGACGTTTGGAGGAGGCCTATGTCCAACAATGGACGTGAAAGGGCGTGAGTGTCGAGTGAACTGAAAACATGGTGTTAATCTGTTGTGTTCCTAAATATAGAGGGAATTATAAAAATAGATTAAAAGTGGCAATTTTGTCATTTCCTAAAGAAGGTGAATTGAGGCAGCAGTGGGTAAATTCAATTAAGATTGAAAAATCATTTGTTTCAACCAAGAAGATTCGGGTAAATTTTGTTTTTCAATTTTTATAGGCAGTGAGTAGTCATACACACTGAATTTTTAGAGGCTGTGCCTAACATTACGTGCACAGCATATGATATTAATTAATGGTGTGAATTTTCTATTTTTTACCTAAAAAACTATTTGCAATATCTGCCTACTTTACCCATAGGGTGGTTGTATTATAATTCATCACTGTCTTGACCGAGTTCTTGGTCTAACGCAGGCAATTAAAGTAAATATATATTTTATGTGTGTGAAATCCACTTTAGGTCAAATAAATATATGTTTTATTATTATTGATGAAGCTCCTCAGGCTCACTTAATCTTTATTGCCTTTATTTCTGAAAATCTGTTAATATCAATAGAGCAAATGAGTGCTGCTGTCAATAAAATTGTATGTCAAGATAAAAGCCAACTCAACTTAAGTTTTGAAATACATATATGATGTTAATACTATAGAGAATATCCCATTGAAGCTGCTTATTTGCTAAAACAATATACCGAACGGCGTTCTCTAGAAGGCAATTTTATTCATAGTAGTGATATTTTAACCTCTATAGGGACACACTCTATTTTTTATATTAAAATAGTTACCGCAAGTGCCAAAAAAATTCATCACTCGATAGGACAAAGTCAACCAGTTCCAAATATTTTTTGAAAGAGTCGAGTCAAGTAAGTGTTTTTATTTTTTTTCTCTGTTTGTTATTGGTATCAAAAAATATATGCTGCAAAAACTAGGCAAAAAGCTAAAGAAAGCTAATGATGCAAGTCATTTTCTATTGCACAGGCTCAAACTGAAAAGAATTGGTAACATTTTTGAAATTCAGTTTTCTTAAAAATTTATAGATTATTTTTTAAATAAAATAGAATCAATTGTGTCAGATCAAAAAACTTCTTAAAACTAAACATTATTTTTTTCACATTACGTTATCTTATTTAAACAGTATTTAAAAAATTTTTTAGTAAATACGCATTCTTGTCTTATTTTATGTACACTTCGAGATATATTTTAAACAAACCGCTGTATATTTGTAAATTAATAACCATAGTCCATATCTTTTACGTCATATCATACTATAATTGTTAAATCATTTATTTTAAGAATTATTATGTTCCTTTCTCTGATGGGTATGGCTCCCAAATGATTGTTTGTTGTTATTTTAGTAAATGACATGTAATTAACTATGAAAAATAAATTAGGTGTGTATTTTTTTTTAAAGTCAAAAATTATCAAAATTAATTTATATATGAATTAATACTTTTTCCATTGTCAGAGCCTTCTGCCCTAAGCGCGACGCCATCTTAGACTTAGTTGCCAGGCCTTCTTATTTAGAAGGTGTTGTTTGAGTTATATGCTAGGAAGTAATTGTTATTTTAAAATTGTTTGTGTTCCTAATACAATGAAACATTATTGACTGAATCGTATAACTTATCAAATGCAGGAAAGCTGTTTAAAAGCGTTGAATATTTTCATAAAAATATTTTTTACGTATAGCTGGGGAATGATCACGAGGCCGTAAATCAATTAATGAAACCTTATTTTGGAATGAACTTATAACAAGTACATTAAAAAACGTTCCGTGACCTAAAAGCACTTAAACATATTAGGATCCTAAACTTGTGGACCAGTGAAATATATTTCTGGCATCGGCAGCCTCAATTTATCTTATCTTTGTCCTGTCGGTTTAATTAGTTTGGGTTAGATAAAAAGAAAATCAACTGACAGACGCTGTCAAGTAAACTAAATAAATATCTTTTCGTCGGACGCAACATTTCGTTATGTCCTAATGCAATGCGGTTATGTGGAAAGTCTCCAAATATTTTTTGTTGGGGGAAATGCAGGCTTCTTACCTAAATAAAAACTGCTCACCAATCTAAACAAAAATTTGATTTGAATAATAGTTTTGAGAACTTTGAAAACAGTTCAGGTATACCTATTAATATTTTTTAATTATAAATAGTTATTTAGTCTTTCTAGTATGTTGCGGTGTTGGCTAGTTATACGGTGTTCTACCATTTTTATTTATCTGTGTCTACAAGAGAATAGGTCGACCAGTTCGGCTTTGTACATGACCATTTAGATCCCTTCTAGATTTCACATAACAACTTTACCGGGGTGTTCGGTTTTTTCCTCCACTTTTGCTTTCGATTTGATCTGGATCACAACAGCAAGGTCTTCGGCATAAACTATAAAGGCCAGCGCAGACTGGCCGAAGCCGAACGAGCCTCACGCGCCGATCGAGCCGAAACAAAATATTGTAAATAACACTGTGTTGAACGAAGGTGCGCAGATCATCTGGAGCCGAATTGCCGCAACTGCGACTCATTTGGTGAACAAGGGGTATTTTTCGGCTCGCTCGCTTCGTGCTGATGATGTCATGTCTATTCCGTCTAGTAAGCGAGCCCGTTTGCGATCGTTGTAGGTTTGGTCGTTTATTCATGTTTCTGATTTAGGTTATTTTTTATGTTGCAAGTTGCAAGTACATCATGAAAAACGAAGTGCTCATAACTTTAGTATAGAACTACGAAAAAATATATAATTTAAAATTCTCCCAGTATTGGAATTTGCAACCGCATCATGTCAGTCTTAAGCATTTCGTTATAAAAGATGTTCCAAAGCTTTGGATTCAGTACTGATCCTTGTCGAACTCCTACGGTTATCCTAAATAGGTGGTTGTTGATTTTGTATCTTTTCATGGGTTGTATGATTTTTTTGTCAAGGGTTTGTATTGAAGGCGATCTAACTATCCAGTGTAATCATGGTGTAAAACTCTTGGTTTTGCTTTTAATTTTTTCTGATATACTGTACTTCGTCCATTTCTTAATCGGTACTGGTTGCAACATAGTTTCATTGTCCAACTCCTCTCGAAATTGGGATTTGTTAATGTTCTCTAGGAACTTTCCCATAACATATAAAATCCTATAGTGGTGTGTATGATAGCAACGGTGCTGGGTCTTTTCTTTTTTTTTGGTATTATATTAATATCAGATTGGCAGTTTTCTAACCAAACACCCTCTGAACTAGAAGCCTGGTAACTAAGCCTAAGGTGGCGTCACTGGTAGGGAGCAGGCTTTGACAATGGAAAACGTATTAATTCATATATAAACTACTTTTGTTACTTTTTGACTTCAAACAAGTATATACCTAAATTATTTTTAGTAGCTAATTACATGTCATTTACCAAAATAAACAAAAAAGCGTTTGGGAGCCATACCCATCACAGAAAGGAACATAATAATTATTATACTAAGTCGTTTAACAATTATAATATGCTATAATGCAAAAAATACGTACTATGGCTATTTATCTATAAATATACAGGGTGCTACAAATTCGAGTGCATGCATGGGGATCTCGGGAACCGTAAGAGATACGAAGTCGGTTAAATTAAGGCAAAGTTGCGCAATTTGATGCCCAACAAGATGTAGTTTTGAAATTTAAAAAATTCCGAATAGTTCCGGAGATATTCGTAAAAAACCGAAAAGCAGCTATTTTATTTTTATTTTTTCCTGACTTTATTTGAAGAGATAATATAAAATAAACTTAACATTATTATTGCTACTTTTTCCCCTTTATAAACTGGCAGTGACAAATTTTAAATCTGACGTTTCGTGTCCGGGCCCCCATCATCAACTTCATTTTTTTAAATACAGACCTGGATTTTTTATTTCATTTTTTAGAAGCTTTTGATCTCCCAAAACCAACGATGTATCACACTTATCAATATATCAACAAATCTAGATTTTTTCCATAAGAGATAATGTGTTAGACAGAGACGGGGCGATCTTTTCTGACCCGATTTCACTTATGAGAATATTTTTGTTACCGCTATTGGACAAGTGTGATACATCGTTGGTTTTGGGAGATAGCGGTAACAAATATTCTCATAAGTGAAATCGGTTCAGAAAAGATCGCCCCGTCTCTGTCTAACACATTATCTCTTATGGCGAAAATCTAGATTTGTTGATATATTGATAAGTGTGATTCATCGTTGGTTTTGGAAGACCAAAGGCTTCTAAAAATGAAGTAAAAAATCCAGGTCCGTATTTAAAAAAATGAAGTTGATGATGGGGGCCCGGACACGAAACGTCAGATTTAAAATTTGACACTGCCATTTCATAAAGGGGAAATTTACTTCAAATAAAGTCAGGAAAAAATAAAAATTAAATAGCTGCTTTTCG
>JAEQML010084428.1:0-10132 GCA_016904865.1 Pissodes strobi | reverse complement strand
GAGGGAATGTCAACAGCTGTCCAAGCATTGCTTTGAACTCTTTACAAGTAGAGCTGAGAATTCCATAAATAAGGATCCTAAGAACTTTTGGAACTTTGTTCACTCTAGATCAGGCTCTGGTACTGTGCCTCAAGTTATGCATCTTGAAGATGCTGCAGCTGACCAGGGCAATGATATAGCAAACTTGTTTGCAGAGTTTTTTTCCTCTGTGTATAATCCACAGCGGAATACCGGTCCAGGTGAGGCAGTAAGTACACATGACAACCTTGCGGTAATCAATGTTAGAGCCGTTGAAATCGAAAAAGCATTACATTCCCTTGATCTGAATAAGGGCAAGGACCCTGATGGCATCCACAACAGAGTTCTGAGGTTCTGCTCCCATACTCTCTACCACCCTTTATATCTCATATTTAACCAGTCTCTAAAGTCTGGCTCTTTTCCTGAGGTCTGGAAGGTTTCGTACAATGTCCCTATTCATAAGGGGGGTGCGAGGAACAATGTCAAAAACTACAGACCAATAAGTATATTGTCAGCAATCCCAAAAGTTTTTGAACAATGCGTCATTGCAGTATTATCGGCCCATTTCCTAGAAAAGATATTATCTAGACATCATGGCTTCACCCTTGGTCGCTCAGTTGATACAAACCTATATCTATTTACTAATACCATCTTTCAAAATTTTAATAAAGGGCTTGAAACACATGCCATATATACAGATTTCAGCAAGGCCTTCGACAAGGTCAACCACTCTTTGCTACTGTCGAAGCTTTCCCATTATGGTTTTTCTGGTATCCTACTGAGCTGGATGGCTTCCTATCTGTCTGACAGATGGCAACAAGTCAAAATTGATGGTCATTTGTCCAATCCCTTTGCTGTAACATCCGGGGTTCCCCAAGGTTCTCATCATCAGGAGTTATTTTAGCCAACTGTTATTGTTATTTTAATCTGTATCAAGTAAATACTGTTTTAAATAGTAGGAATGTAGCCCTTGACCTTGTATTTAGTGATCTGGGCAGCATTGTGACACGGGAGCCTAGTGATTTAATTTTTGCTAATAGTATTCATCATAATGCTATTAGGCTTGATATTCAGTTGGGCAGTGCTGCTCAGATTGCTGGGTATAAGGAATTTTATTATGATTTTAGAAATTGTGATTATTTTCAAATTAATGAGTGTTTTGCATTAGTTAGTTGGGATGGGGTTTTGAGCCCTAATAATATAGAAGAATCTTTGGCCTCCTTTTATGGCATTCTGTATGATGTGATTGAAAGATTTGTACCTCTTAAAAGACATAAAACTTCTACATTTCCCAAATGGTTCACCGCAGAATTGAGAGGTATGGTTGTACAAAAGAAGATTGTTCATAAGCGATTCATGGTGCAGATTGCTATAATCGGTTTATTGAGTTGAGGGAAGGCTGTAGGTGCCTCAGGCGGCGCTGCTATGATGCGTACATTGATAGAATTGAGAATGGTGTATCGGAGGACCCGAGAAGGTTTTGGAGCTTTGTTGCTGATCTTAGAAATGGGCACGACTTACCTGAAAATGTTGAGTACAATGGTGTTGCGAGTAGCAATGTATCGGAGGCTGTAAACTTGTTTGCATCATTTTTTTCGACTGTGTATTCACCGGACAAGATGGCTCATATGCATGAGCCGCATCTTTCTGAACTGGTTTCTGTGGGGGGTTGCACTTTTGGTGTTGCTGAGGTGTTTGATGCCATAGCTTCATTGCCTTTGCGCCTCTCCGCGGGTCCTGATGGGATACCTGCATATTTTTTAAAACAATGTCGGTTTGCCCTATCCTTGGCAGTTCATAAACTGTTCAACTTATCCCTGTCATCAGGGATCTTTTCGGACTTCTGGAAATCATGTTATCTCAGACCAATATTTAAATCAGGTAATAGAAGTAGTGTTAATAACTACAGAGCAGTTTGTAATCAATCTGATATCCCAAAATTATTGGATTGCCTAGTTGGTCGGAGATTGTCATGGGAATTCAGACACGTTGTTAATGAGGAGCAACACGGCTTCATGCAGGGCAGGTCAACGGCTACAAATCTGGTTCTGTACCAAAATTTCGTCACTTGTGGCATGGAGGGTGGACGGCAGGTTGACTCTGTTTATCTAGACTTTTCTAAAGCCTTTGACAGGGTCAATCACCGTTTACTTTACAAAACTTGGGAAGCTGGGCATGGGTGGATCATTTCTTGAATGGATCGAGAGTTATTTATCCAACAGGACTCAATACGTTAGGTGTTGTGGGTCATTATCAGGTCCCATACAGGTGCCATCGGGAGTTCCTCAAGGTTCCCACTGTGGGCCTATTCTCTTCTCTTTGTTTGTGATGGACTTGGTGCAGAGCATCAGTTCTAGTAGGTGCTTATTTTTTACAGATGACCTTAAGGTATTCAATCAAAAAGAAGATGGGGGATCCGAAAAGGGTACCCTATCTAAAGAAATGCCCCCCTGTGAGGCGGGGGAGCAACCGGGCTCCTCAAGGGGACCGACCGCTACCCCTGCTAGCAGCGAAGGGGGCATGGGCTCGGGCTCGGCCACGGCTGGGCCCTCAGCCAGTGGAATGGGGTCTCGCTCCAAAAACAGAAGCGGGGCTCAGAAAAAGAAGGCGAAGAGGAAGAGGCTCCTGGCGGCTGGACTGACAGAGAGCTCGTCCTCGGCGCAGACCCAACCTGGCACGCCGTCAACGGAAGGCTCCGTAGGGGGCACTCCGGAAACGGCGGGCGGGAAGAGGAAAAGGAAGGTCGGCTCAGGGGCCAATCCGAAGGCACCTGGGCAAGCCCGGCAGAAGGCGGGTACCAAAAGAGAGGAACTCGCGAAAGAAAGTACCACTGTGAGTGGCTCCACACAAGGGGCCCCGCAGTCATACGCTCAGGCGGCCACAGCGGGGGGACCGAGGATCCTGGTGGGTCTTCGGGGGCAGGAAACAAACCTGTCTCCAGAGGACGTGCTGAGGTTCATCGGGACCCTCAATCGCTGGGTAAGCCTCAGCATTATGAGGGGAGATGTATCTCCCCCGAGAATTCGCACGATCAGGGTGTGGCGGGGCCATATCCTGATCGTAGCGGATGACGAGGAATCCAGGGGGTGGATTCGCAGGGAACTGATTAACGTCAGGCCCTGGGGAGTCGCGAACCTGGTCGAGGTGGACCCGCAAGGGTTGAGGCTTAGGAGGGCGGCGGTCTGGATTCCTGGGCTGGCGGCGGACGTGTCTGATGAGGCAATAGTCCGCTGCCTGGAGGTCCAGAATGGTTTGGACTGCCGACTGTGGAGAGTTTGGAAGAGGACGACGGAGGAGAAGGGCTCCAGGATTGTGATGGGGGTGGACGACAGGTCCGCTGATACCATCGCGTCCAGGGGCTCTCTCCTCTTCTGCTTGGCGGTGCAGGTAAGGGTAACCTTGGCCGCACCGGGGTCGAGATCTGAGGAGGGATCAGCGGCTCCAGACGGGAGCTCTCCGGAGGAGGGCCCCGAGGGTGAGCTCGCCATGGACGTGGACGTGGGGGCCTCTGAGGAGGCTGCCGGTTCTGCCATGGTGGGATCGCCGCTGGCCGCTCCTTATTCAGTGACCAGCGTAGAGGTGGGACCTCCTCCGGGAGGTGCCACAGAGGAAGAGCTCCGTCAGTCTAACTCAGACTGAGGGGCGCTCTTCAGTACGAATGAAGGGTGGGCGTTGACCATGTCCATTCTACAGATAAATCTGCAGCATAGTAGGGCTGCTACGGCCCACCTATGCAGGAAGATAGTAGAGGAGGGTACAGTAATTGTACTTATTCAGGAACCTTGGATTGTCAAATCCAGGGTAAAGGGGCTGTCCATGACGGGATCTGTGTTGTATACACCGGATCCGACTATGGGGGACCCCAGAGCAGGTATATTGACAGTGGGACTGGAGGCCTTCTTCCTAAGGGATAAGGCTACCAGGGACCTGGTCCCTATCCTGGTCAATATACCTACAAGCGTAGGGGTACAGAGGGTGGTACTAGCGTCAGCGTACTTCCCAGCCGATCAACCTTGTCCGCCGGAGGGAATCAGGAATCTGGTTACCTACTGCGAGGAGGTAGATATCCCACTCCTGATTGGATGTGATAGCAACGCGCATCACATAGTGTGGGGCAGTGTTGGATCCAATCGGAGAGGGGAAGAATTGTTGGAATTCACTGCATCTGTGGGGCTGCAGGTGGCCAACAGAGGGAGTGAGCCCACTTTCTTTACTACGGGACGAAGCTCGGTCATAGACTTGACTCTGTGCACCAGGGATTTGTTCCCGGATATTGCGAAATGGGGTGTGTCTGTGGAGGACTCGATGTCGGACCACAGATACATCACTATAGAACTGGGCCCTTCCTCAGCGAGAGCTGAGGGGGTTAGGAACCCCAGAGCAACCAACTGGGACCTCTATAGTGAGGAGCTAGGCTGGCGTATAAGGGACATGCCGAGGAAGTACCGGGCCGCCGATGAGCTGGATGACGCCGCAAGGTGGATAGGATCATCGATGGCCAGGGCTTTCGCAAGCAGCTGCCCCGTGACTAAGCGTCACTGTAAAGGGAAAACTCCTTGGTGGAATTCCACCCTGGAGAACCTTAGGAAACAGCTGAGAAGGCTCTTCAATAGAGCTAGACACAGCGGGGTACATACTGACTGGGACCTATATAAAGAGGCCCGGGGGCAGTACAAAAGAGAGCTGAGAGGATCGTGAAGGAGGGCCTACTGTGGAGGGGTATCTCAAGCCCCGGCTGCTGCTAGGCTCTGCAAGGTGCTGTCAAGGGATCCACTCGTCAAATTGGGCAGTGTCCGTAAGCCAGGCGGCGGCTATACGTCGTCACCGGCGGATACTCTGCACCAGCTTCTGACCACACACTTCCCAGGCTCAACAGGTATGGACCGGGGAGGTGAGGGCGGGACCGGGTTCAGCATTAGAGCTGACTACGGCACTGCCAGAAAGATGGTCACCTACAATAGGCTAAGGTGGGCGATTGAGACCTTCGCCCCGTTTAAGGCGGCAGGTGAGGATGGAGTCTTCCCGGCGCTGTTGCAGCGTGACGGAGGACTCCTCAGCACGCCGCTGATGGACGTTTTCAGGGCCTCTATCGCACACGGGTATGTGCCGGAGCCCTGGAGGCACAGCAGAGTGGTGTTCATTTCCAAGGCGGGAAGGAACGACTACACCGATACGAAATCGTATCGACCCATTTGTCTCACCAGCTTCTTGATGAAGACACTAGAGAGGCTGGTGGACCGATACCTCAGGGAGTGGGTGGCTCTAAGGGCCCCTCTGAGTTCCGAACAGCACGCATATCGAACAGGCAGGTCGGTGGACTCGGCTCTTCATCACCTGGTATCCATGTTGGAGGAGGGGCTGGGGGGCGGACGGCTATCGGTGTGCGTGTTTGCGGATATTGAAGGAGCCTTCAATAACAAAGCCGTGGGTTCGATCTGTCGATCGGTGGAGCGAACAGGGGTGGGTCCGGTCATAACGAGCTGGATCCGCTCCATGCTCACCGGGCGGAGGGTCGAGGCTAGGCTGGAAGATGAGGTGGTTGGGGTTGAGTCATCGCGGGGATGTCCTCAGGGGGGGGTTTTGTCCCCCTTTCTGTGGTGTCTAGTGGTGGACGAGATCCTACGCATCCTGAGAGCAGAGCATGGGGTCTATGTACAGGCCTATGCAGACGATGTTATGATTATGGCACAAGGTACTGAGGTGGGAATATTGCAGAGGCTTCTGGACGAAGCACTGACAAGGTTCTCACAGTGGTGTAGGGATAACGAACTCAGAGCGAATCCCAACAAGGTAGAGATGGTCATCTTCACCAGGAAAAGGAAGCTAGAGGTCTCTCCCAACATCACGTTGGAAGGGACCCCCCTTGTGGCTAAGAAATGCGTCAAGTACCTGGGTGTCTGGTTGGACTCCAAACTGACCTTTCAGGAACACATTCGGCTCAAGACCGCGGCGGCGCTCAGTGCCCTGTGGGCTTGCCGCAGGGCGCTGGGAGGGACCTGGGGACTTGGGCCGAAAACCATGTTATGGATCTATAGGACGATGATCGCTCCGATGCTCATGCACGGATCGGTTGTTTGGTGGCCAGGATCCATGAAAATTGGACAAATTACAGCGACTTGCATGCCTCTGCATCACCGGGGCTATGAGGACGGCGCCCACGAGGGCCCTGGAGGTGCTGGTGGGGTTGCCCCCGTTGGCGGACCGGGTGAGGCACGAGGCAGCCAGAGCGGCTATGAGATTGGCCGATGCGGGGATGTGGAGTGACAACGGCTCCTGCCAGGGCCATTGTGGTCTATGGCGGGGCTTGTCTGGGGACCTAGCCATTCTGGGGATGCCTGGTGACGCGATGGTTCCTGAGATAGGCTTTCCCGAGGGGCTGAACTTCCTCTTCCCTACAAAGGAGGATTGGACGGAGGGAAGGACGGGAACCTGGGATGGGCTAGTCTGGTTCACAGACGGGTCCAGAATGGGAACAATGTCCGGAGCTGGTGCGTACTGTGAGGCCCTGGGGCGGGAGCTATCTGCCTCACTGGGCGAGCACACTACGGTTTTCCAAGCGGAAATTTTTGCGATCATGATGGGGGTCTGGGAGTCGTTAAGGCTCAATGTCGTTGGCGGGAGGATTTTCTTCTGCTCCGACAGCAAGGCCACACTCATGGCGCTGAAGTCGGTCCGCACGCGCTCTCTGTTGGTAAGGGAGTGCAGAAGCTGGCTGATTGAACTTACAAAGGTTAAAAAGGTCACGCTGGTCTGGGTACCGGGACACTCGGGTGTACCGGGAAACGAGGCCGCTGATGCCTTAGCCAGAGAAGGCTCCGCACGCAGACACTTGGGGCCTGGTCCCTGTGTGGGGATCGCTCAGTGTGTTCGCGAAAGAGCCTTGGAGGCCTGGATGGAGGGTCGGGCGGAGGAGGTATGGCGGACGGCTCCGGGGATGAGACAGACTAGGCTCATGATACATGGGCCCGCGAAGAGTCTCGCCAGGGGGCTGTTGTGCCTACCTAGGAACGAGTGCAGGGCCCTGGTAGGATTCTACACAGGGCACTGTAGGCTTAGACGGCACCTGACCCTGCTGAGAATTGCAGAGGAGGGGGAGTGTAGATGGTGCATGGAGGACGACGAGACCCCATACCATCTACTTAGGTATTCAAGTGCATCGACTCCTTGCAGGACGCAGATGATTTGCAGCGGGACCTCAATTATATTTATGAGTGGTGTGAGAGAAATTGTATGGATATAAATGTGGCGAAGTGTTTTCGAATGACCTTCACTCGTTCATTACAACCTTTAGACTGTCAGTATAGTCTAAATAGTGTGGTTTTGCCTGTGTGCGCTCATATGAAGGATCTTGGTGTCAACTTTGACAGCAAGATGTCTTTTAATGTGCACATTGCTAATATTACAACTAAAGCCTATAAGATGCTGGGTTTTGTTCAGCGTATCTCGACCGATTTTTCAGTGTTAACTTTTCGTAATCTCTATTGTTCTATTGTAAGGTCCTTGCTGGAATATTGCTCAGTTGTTTGGTCACCGTCTTATGGAGTATATGTTGAAGCCATTGAGAGAGTTCAAAGGAAGTTTTTGAGGATACTTGTTTTTAGATGTGGTTATCAGAGAGAAGACTATCAATATGATGACATTCTCTTAGAGTTCAATCTTCAGTCTCTGCAGACTAGGAGGCAGATTGCTGACTTGTGTTTCTTGCACAATGTTTTAAGTGGTGGCATACGATGCCCGGAACTACTTGCCTTGGTTCCATTCAACGTTGGTGTGAGGAGAGGTAGAAATACAGGTCTTTCTGTTGTACCGTTTCACCCAACTAACTATGGCAGAAACAACCCTTTAACTCGTTTATTGGACACGGCTAATCAATTTAATAATAGATATAATAACATAGATTTATTCAATTCAAGGCTGGTTAGTTTTAAGTCATTTTTAAGAAGCCACTTGTGATGTAACGAATGTGTGATTTTACTACCCTGATTGTTTATTACTGAAATGTGTGATTTTTATTTGTGTGACGTGTATGTGATATTTTTTAGTATTTGTATTATTCTTGTAATATTTTAAAATTGGTTTATGAATGTGCTTTAAATGTGGTTATTAATAATGTATTTTGGAAAATGGCATTGCCGTTAATAAATAAATAAATAAATAAATAAATCTTGGCCCCCTCTTATTTATTCTGTTCATAAATGACCTCGGTACTTTGCTCACTTGCGAATTCTTAATGTTTGCGGACGACCTGAAACTTTTTTCCAGAATTGAACATTTCAATGACATGTTAAAACTCCAAAGAGACATTGATATTGTCTTCACATGGTGCCAGGCGAATGACATGACTGAATACAGATAAATGCAAATTTATGAGATTTAGCCGGCAATTAACTAGGCAGCCGGCTCAATACTCCATCAACAATATTATTCTTGAAGAGGTTAGTGTCATCAAAGACTTGGGAGTTTATCTAGATACTGAACTGTCCTTCCACTCTCACTTTGATAACATCATTGATAGGGCTAACCGCATGCTGGGATTTGTTAGGAGAACATGTAAGGATTTTAGGAATGTGTTCGCACTTAAGACATTATATGTATCGTTTGTTAGGTCTATACTCGAGTTTTGTAGTATTGTTTGGTGTCCTTACAACGAAATACATATTGACAGGTTAAACAGCATACAGAGCACATTTCTGAAATTTTACAGTCACACTCTTTCAAGGTCGGGTATGGCTCTCACCAGCGATCTGACTATGTCCTATCTTAATTTAAGTACGTTAACAGGTAGAAGGGTGTACCACGATGTGTGCTTTGCATACAAGGTTTTAAATAACACCATAAAGAGCCCTGAATGCCTTCCAACCGTTAATATTCACGTTCTGGCTCGCCACACTCGTGGTCAAGCCCTTCTACATGTTCCTTACTGTAGAACGTCTTATTTACTTCATTGTCCGGTCAATAGAATCTCTACCAATGTCAATAAATATTGTGCTGAGCTTGATTATGTTAATTTTTCTACTGTGAATAAATTTAAACGGGCGGCTAAGTTAGCTGTATTCTCATAGTGATACACATGTTTAAGTAGTTCTATAGGATTTAGGCTTAAATCATTAGCTTTAGTAATATGTGTACTCTGTAAAATGTATCTCACGTAAATAAATAATAAATAAATAAATCAACGCCTCTATTTCATTTAATTTTTGGCTCTACAACCCTAATTGATATTTTTTTTAATTTTTTAATTCTTGACTAAGTATAGTGTGATGTTTGTAGTGATTAATTGCACCTAAGCTTTTGTTATTGTATGGTTTCCTATATCATGGTTTTAATATTTTGTACTTGTATATACATTATTGTAAAATATTAAGATCTGATTCTCAATATGTATATTTGAATTGATTATATTATATGAGTAGTATATTTATTGTTACAATGTTGGTTAGGTTTGGGTGGTACTAGTGATAGTTTTCGAGTATATAGTAGATATATCAATCTGTGATAAATTATCAAGACAGTATGTACAATGTACTTTCTTCTAGGAAGTTATATTTATGTTATGTGAACTTTTTAGAAATATTGTATTTTTGCTAGCCAAGTGCTATTAATAAAGATATTATTATTATTATTATTATTATTATGGTAGTGCCGCATATTTAAAAATAAATAAATAAATAAAATAAATAAATAAATTTCTATACATTTATTTAACAAACCTTTCTACAATCATGATTCCTCATCTATAATAATTATACTTTACGATTGCTCTAAACTTGGAAACCAATTTTCGAAATTGTATTAGTAGGTATAGTTGCTAGTTTATTTCTATTTGATTTAAACATTAACGAATCATTCTCTAGAAGGCAATGTTAAAACTGAACTCTGATATACTGAGAATCGCTTCACAACAAATTCTGATGTGTCTTTTGCCAAACCCCTTCTCTCACTACTTTTACAATATCATTATTCACTGTTGGCTAAAAAAATGTATCCAGGGTAGATTTTTTTGGTAGTAGTTCAGAAAAGCCTCTGAAATCTAATGCCCATTAGTTCTTAATTATCCAGATTTTTTATCAATGAAGCTGAACAGTAAAATTTATTCTTGTACTTGATGTTGAAA
>JAEQML010084427.1:0-10132 GCA_016904865.1 Pissodes strobi | reverse complement strand
TTTTCTGGAATAAATGCTATCTATCATTTGCTGAAAATAGTCTACAAACACGCGCAAAAAACGTTTTTACCTTCGCTTTGTCTAGGGTTACTTCCTTATGACAGTTTGCACATCTACATCAAATTAAAGTGGTTTCCTTCCTGAAGATTTTTAGGAGGGACTTACGGACTTAACTACTTGTATTCTTTCTTTTTCTTAGAACATTATAAACTGTACTTTCACTAACCATTGTCATATTTGCAAGGGTATCATATACTGTTTTTATGTCAAGCATGCCTTTACAACTACGTGGACCAACATTTTTCAGAAAGACAGTGCCAGTGTAGCAAATCGAACAGTCTAATATAGTTGCTTTCATATAATAATAATAATAATAAATGTTCTTTATTTCAAATCACCTAAAAAATACATTTCCTGTACATGGCACATGAAAACATACAAAGACAAAGTGAAACGGCGCCAACAAAAAGAACTACAAAGTGAAAAACAAGAACAAAAAAAAGGGAATCACTTATTGTCTATACCTGTCCAAAATAATCATCTATACAGTATGGTTTCAATTCGATTAAAACTATAATTAAAATATCTTATACACATAGATATAGCTTGGACTCCTTTCTGTCAGGGAAAGTCTATGAATAGGATAAGTGATGTTACGTGTTCTAGTATTGTATTGGTGTCCAATTTCTTGTTCAAACAAAATCTTATTTTTGTAGAAAAGCAAAAGACATTCATAAATATACAGTCCATAGACAGTTAGAAAACCAAATGATTTAAATACGCCCCTACAGCTCTCAATAAAACCCATTTTCTTAATAGTTCTCAAGACTCTTTTTTGTATTACAAAAACTTTTTGTGTATGATTGTTACTACCCCAAAACATTGTGCCATACTTTAAAATCGATTCAAAATGTCCATGATATATTATTCTTAAACATCTCACATTCATATATCTTCCCACAACCCTAATTCCATAACAAATCGAATTGAGCTTTTGCATTAAGTGCTGTATATGTGTGGTCCAGTTCAAAAACTCATCCAAATGAATTCCTAAAAACTTTGTATCTTCGACCAAGTCAATATCTGTTTCTCCAATGTCTACCGTTAATGGCTTGTCAACATTGCATTGTTTTGTTCTAAATATCAAGATATTTGTTTTATTTTTATTTAGCAATAATTTATTTTTATAAAACCATTCACTGGCCCTCCCAAACAATGACGATTCGTCTGATACTACGTCTGGTAAATCTTTGGCTCCAGTGATTAGACTGGTATCATCTGCATAACAAGTTATGCTTTCGTTTTGGCGATTTATTATGGAATACAGGTCGTTCAAAAATATCACAAACAAAATGGGACCAGCTATACTACCGTGAGCAATTCCAATTTTATTTTCCATGGAATTTGAAAAAATTGTTTGCCCATTTCTTGTTACCTTGACTCTCTGCATTCTGCCTGAGATATAAGACTTGAAGAGATTTAGCGCATTTCCCCTGATGCTGTACCTCTCGAATTTCTTCAAAAGTAATTCTGGGTTAACACAGTCATATGCTTTAGACAGATCCAAACAAATACCAATGGCTAGATTTCCTTTCTCGATTAAGTCTAAAATTTATTTGTAAATTGGAAGGCTGCACTTTGGGTGGATCTGCCCTGTACATATCCATGCTGACTTGCATTTAAAATATTGCATTTATTTAAAAAGTTTAACAATTGTTGACACATGGCCAACTCGAACAATTCTGAAAAAGCCGGCAACAAACTTATAGGTCTATAATTTTCATATAATTGGGGATCGCCGTTTTTCAATAATGGTTTTATTAGCGCTACCTACCTTGAGTGTATCTGCAAAAATACGATGCCTGAATGAATTATTTATGATATAAGCTAATATTTCTTTTGTTACTGGTATTGTCATTTTAGCAATACTAGTCGGTATCTCATCTATTCCACTGCTGTGCTTATTTTTAATTTTTTTTTTTGAAAGTTCGCATAGCTCATTTGCAGATATTGGTCTTAGAAGCATTGACTGATTGTTTTCCGGCATTTTCTAACTTAATATATTTCTGTTCATATGTTTTAACAAGTTTGGAATTAATGATACCAGAAAATCGTTATATTCATTCGCAATTTTTCCAGGGTCGCCCTTAATACCAATATCCCCATTTTTCTCATCATTAGCTGTTATATCACGGTATATCGACCACATACATTTTGTTTTGTTGTCAGACAGAATTAATTTCCTTTCATATTCCTCTGATCTTGCTTCTATTAATAATGAGCCGTATTCTTTCTTTAAACTATTATATGATTCTTTAAAAATATTACTACATCTAGATAAGGTTAAATATAAATTCAAACGATCTTTACACTTAGATATTTTACTTTTGTGATTACTGTGTTGATTACATAATATTCGAGGAAAACAGTGGCTGAAAATGTTTGTAAAATTGTTCATAAATATATTCCATTTCGTAGACTTCCAGCCAGTCCTGTTCATTTAACAGTTTTAAAAAACTTTCTTTATTAGATGCTGTAAAAATATCGTTTGTATTTAGAAATATTATTTTGAGGTTATTCAATATGAAAAGTTAACTCTTGCGCACTATGATCAGAAGTATCTAAAGTCCTACTATCTATATATTCACAATTTACAAAAATGTTATCAATACATGACCCTAAAGTTTGTGTTATTCTCGTATTTACAAAAATTATTTGATTTAAATTGAAAGATTGTAGCAATGAGAAGAAATTATTTTTGTTGTTGCTGTTTTTTAGCATGTCTATATTAAAGTCACCCGCAATTACAATTTTTTTATTTTCGCCTACTAGCCTATTTAACATTATTTCAAACGTGTCTAACAAATTATTTACATTACCACTAGGCGGCCTATATACAGAGATAACAATCATCTTGGAACCATTAACTGTACACTCAACTGAAGCACACTCGAATTAATTTCTTATCGAAAGTTTATTTATTTTATTTCGCGTTTGAAACCTGACACCTTTGTGTACATACACAGCACTCCCTCCATGATGTCCAGCTTCTTTACAATAACTAGCTCCCAATCTAAAATCTTTAATGGATAAATATTTCAGCTGCTCAAATAATTTCCAGTGTTCTGTAATACAGAGAAATTTGCAGTTACTATGTCTTTTTATTAGATCATTTAATCGATCCAGAACATTTCCTAATGATTGTGTAATATACATTAATTAAGTCTGTAGGGCGTAACCGTTTATTTCCTATCTTTATTAAAATAGCTATGGATTTTATCACTTATTTGTCGTAACTTTGTCAAAGTATCAAAAATTGATAAAACTAAACAAATCGAAAAATTAATAATAATCAATCAATAAGACAAGTACTTACAGTTATAAAAAAAACTAAATGATAGCTGTATTGCAAAACAAAAGTCAGGATTCGAGATCTGAGATGACACGTCATTACATACCTGAAAAGAATAAAATATCCTTGAGCAACTATTTTACCTTTTAAAAATAAAATTGTATTATAAGGCCTTTTACAAGATGATAGTATAAACTAGTATAAATACATCATCCTTTCATAGAGACTAACATCCTTCATTTTATGACACCAGCCGGCCTTATTCTATTTTACAGTTAGAGGAAAATCTTAAACAACGGGTGTCTCATTTAAGTAAAATAATTAACAATCAGACAAAAACACAGTGTTGATGTGGCGGTGCCCAAAAATCCTCAATAACCACCCCACATACAACACACTAGGTATCGGCCAGGTACCCAGTACACAAAAACAAACCTGGCGCTACCAGAAGGCTCTAGAGCAAAACGGCCACTTCACTAATTAGCGTTATTTAACGTGCCAAAAGCATCGGCTCACTCACAATCAGCACGGAAGGATGCGCCTATTTATATTATATCATAAATTCGATATAGTTTTAATATCTAATTGTTTATGACTTAATAAAGAAAGTTATAGGTAAAATAATGCTCTGTGAGAACTCTCACCTTGTATTTTCCTTTAATTATTCGGCAAAGCACAAATAATATCCAGTCACGATACACCCACAAAAGTAGACACTCGAGAAAATACCGACGAACTGATCTAAATGAAATATTGACAAAAGATATTTAGAGCGTTATGCCTATTAACGATATTTCGTCAGCTTCGCATCTAAACAAAAACACCATTAAGGTCTTATTTATGTCGCTTCAGCAACTGGAGCCTAAACATTGAACCAGCGTTATCTCGGTCGGTATTAAATGTTCTCTTTGTGTCTTGATGGTGCAAATAAATTTATTGAAAATGAAATATGGTAAAATAAAACTTACGTTTCACAATTGTACATTTTGGTGTATAATAGAGATATTATTTATGGAATTATTACTTCTTGCTCTTTTCATATCTTGTTTTTGATTTTCTATAAAGAATCATCAGCATATTATATTATTTCTATACTTGAACAGTCTTTTTTGGTATACTGGACAATCCGTATCTCTGGCCGAGTGGTTTGTTTCTTCCCGCTTAATTTTTTGACAATTTGGACAAGTAAGATTTTCTTCTGTACAGTTGGCTATTGGATGGATGGTCTCCCCCACATTTCGCACAGCATTGTTTCTCTGTGCAATACTTTGCTACATGATTGAATGCCGAACATTTAAAGCACATATAGCAAGATTCAGATGTTCATACACATAGACAGTAACCAAGTCAAAAAATATTTTTCCTCTCTTTAGGAACTACTTTGCAATTCTTGGTGGTGCTTGGAGGATCCAATTTTCCCTGGAAGGATTTCTGCACTGTCTTTTTGCTATCACCTTAATTTTGTCCTTTATTGTTTCCTGCAGTTCTTCTACAATTTCTAAATTTAATTTTTCTAATTCTTCCACAAACTCTTCGTTAGAAAAACCTTTTTCTATGCCTGTTATCATGAAGGGAAGGTGGGATTTATACTAACATATTCTTTGACTGTCATGTTGGTCATGGTGCCTACAGCTTTTTATAACTTTTCCTGTTGATTTTTTGTCGAAGATTTCTACAATTATCGCTCCAGTTTTTGTTTGCCTATGTTCTTAAAAGTTTTTCCTACTTCTTTTAAGTTTATCTGGGTTTTAGCGTTTTCATGGCTGCTTTGGGATCGTTCATGTTGTCAATTCTGATTAAAGTTTCGTGTTTTTTTATTGTTTTTGGTGTTGCCCATTTCTCTTCGTTTTGGTTTGATAAGTTTTCCGTGCTTTCCTTTGCTGTTGACGATTTGTCTACTATTGTTGCATATGTCTCCTGTTTATCCTGTACCTTTTTGTGAAGTCCGTCTTGTATGTTTATTTGTTGAAGTTTAAATTCTAGAGTCACGTTTTGCTTTTGTACTTCTCCCATTTTAAATACTAATTGTGTAAAAATGCTGCTCAGTTTAATTTGGCTACTATTTATTTTATTTTGTTCTTCAGGTGTAATTTGTATGTTTAGATTTTGTTCTTTTTCCGTATCTACTATTTCTGATATTCCCTTTAAAATTTGGTAAAATTCAGATATTATTTTTTCTGAAATACAACCTGCATATCTATACAGGGTGCTACAAATTCGTTTCTTTGTATGGGTATCTCGAAAACCGTAAGAGATACGAGGTCGGTTAAATTGGGGCAAAGTTGCGCGATTTAAGGGTGATTGACATGCCATCGAGAAATTTAGAAAATTCCGCCTACTTCCGGAGATATCCGTAAAAAACCGAAAATCATCTGTTTTATTTTTATTTTTTCCTGCCTTTGTTTGGAGAGATAAAGTAAAATAAATGTCACATTCTTATTGACACTTTTTCTCCTCTACAAGCTGGCGGTATCAAATTTTAAATCTGACGTTTCGCTCTCGGGCCCCCTTTATCAACTTAAATTTTTTAAATGCGGACCTGGATATTTTATCTAATTTTTAAAAAGCCTTTGGTCTCCCAAAACCAACGATGTATCACACTTGTCCGATAGTGGTAACAAATATTGTCATAAGTGAAATCGGGTCAGAAAAGATCGCCCCATCTCTGTCTAACACATTATCTCTTATGGAAAAAATCTAGATTTGTTGATTTATTGACAAGTGCGATACATCGTTGGTTTTGGAAGACCAAAGGCTTTTTAAAAAGTAGATAAAAATTCCAGGTCCGTATTTAAAAGAATGAAGTTGATGAAGAGGGCCCGAAAGCGAAACGTCGGATTTAAAATTTGATACCGCCAGCTTGTAGAGAAGAAAAAGTGGCAATAAGAATGTGACATTTATTTTACTTTATCTCTCCAAACAAAGGCAGGAAAAAATAAAAATAAAATAGATGATTTTCGGTTTTTTACGGATATCTTCGGAAGTAGACGGAATTTTCTAAATTTCTCGACGGCATATCATTCACCCTTAAATTGCGCAACTTTGCCCCAATATAACCGGCCTCGTATCTCTTTCGGTTTTCTAGATACCCATACAAAGAAACGAATTTGTAGCACCCTGTATTTTCATATTGGTGTGCATCACATTGCCTTTTCTGAGAGTTCTCTTCTGGTTGACTTGTGTCAAATCTTTGCCTTGATTTTTTCACGTGTATTGATTTTAAAAAATCGCTTAAAAACCGATTAAAACTACGAATAAAATATATAGATGTACACACAATAAAGTATATACTATATAGAGCGTATACTTATACCTACACCGGTTACCTTATATCTGAAGCAATAAGGTAATTAAGTGCTTTAAAAATATTGTATGCCAGTGTCCAAACACATTTTTTCTCGAATATTGCGAAAGATATGGAATTTTTGGTAACGCATATGGTTTACTGCGTTTCTATGGTCTTTGCACCTGCACTGTGTGGTATAATTACATAATATTGCAAAACAAAATCTCAATTTCAAAATCGAAAAGCGCTTGCTCTATTATCAAAAATATATTTAAAACTTCATAAAATCGAAAACTTTAAGTTTGGCTCCTTTCGGAAAATTAAACAGAAAATAGGTAAAATAAATAGTTTTAGTTATGAAACAAAAAAAAACACTTTTAGGAGTTGCAAGACCTAAAATGGCGTTTGGATCATCTAAGGCCCTTGGTACCTCCTCTAGAAGGGATTCAGCAACAGTACGGAATGAATACAAATCTTCTAAAGGAAATTATAGAATTTTGGAGAACTAAATATAACTGGACGGAAAGGCAAACGTATTTGAATCAATTTCCACAATATAAGACAAATATACAAGGTAAGGAATAAGTACTTTTAGAAAACAAATTATTTATTGTTCTTTAATTTCTGATATTCATTTAATTTTTTTCATTTATCACGTTGTTTGATTTCTAAATGAATCTCAAAAAGAAATGAACGGTAAAAGGATTTTTTAGTTTTTGCTAGTTGGTATGCATATGTTCTTCTTATTGCTCTAAATAAAGTTCGAGATATTAACATATTATCGAAATAATATTTTCTTACTTTTTGCATTTATTAATCAGCCACTTTTGGACTTTTGAATATTTCTTTTCAGGTTTGGACATTCATTATCTGCACGTAAAACCGAAAAATCCCGGTAACAAGAAAGTATTGCCGCTTCTGATCATTCACGGTTGGCCGGGATCGGTCCGAGAGTTCTACAATATCATCCCAATATTGACTACAGCAAGCAAGAACAGAGATTTTGTTTTTGAAGTGATCGCTCCTCACATACCAGGCTATGGGTTTTCACAAGCGGCGTCCAAACCGGGGTTGGGTGCTAACCAAGTTGCTGTTGTAATGAACAATTTAATGGACAGGTTGGGATTTCAAAAGTATTATTGTCAAGGTAAGCTGTGTAAAATGTCAATTTTTAAATACCAATAGCTTGCAGACCAACTGCTAATTAATTATCATCCTGTCCCAAGTTAGAATTTGAACTTGGAAATTATTATGTAAGCGTTCAGGATTAATTATAAACAACGCGAGCGAACAGCGCAGGCAATTATGCTCCTTAAAGTTGCAATGGTCAGCAGATTTTATTATATAAATAGTCAAATGGACCATGAGTCCGACAGGCTCTTGTCCCTCACCTATTCTGCTCTAATCATTGCCCGCACTTCACAGGAACATAGGCTCTGATTGTTCTACCAATATCCTAATCCTTAAACCCAGCTCAAGAGGTGCAGCTCACAGGAGAGTAGTTCTTGAGAGATATCAGTCTAAAGTACTAAAGTCGAATCTAGGATAGATCTGTCAAAATTCTAAGTCAAGTGATTTTTAAAGTTAAATAATTACAGTATCTTAAAGTGCTGAGTAAAATTATGATAAACTAAGAACACTTAAATAATTACCTAATGATAAATTAGAACACAAGAGCGCTCTTAAAAAAACTTATTTTAAAGCAGGTACCGAGACCTATAAACAATTCAAACCATATCTCAACCGAAAGCACATGCTTGTTTTAGTAATCGGGTTCAGTGTAAATTCATTAAGTCTTGACCAATAGACTATAGACATTGCTTCTCTTTTACCGAAGGGCTTTCTTTATTATCTCTTCTCACCTGATGTAGATCGATCCCTAATCTGAGGTACATAACCTGCACGCCATCCAAAGCGTGGCGTCATGGATTACTGATGGTCGTGAAAATAGTTTTGCGAAATGAAAAATTATATATATTGTCAATATTATGCAAATTCATTAAGCAACTCAGTATATTATTGAAGTGAAACTTCTTTAGCGAGGGTAAAGTCAGAAAAAATTAAGCGCTTATCAAAGTGAAACACCCCTTTAATTAAGCATGTTCCAGTATAGCTGGAGGGTTGAAATTTTCAGGACATGTAGCCGGGGTAAAATGAGAATCCTGGACGAAAACTGGACCCCCCCAAAAGGCGAGAAGTTCAGCTACGAGGTCGGGGATGGCAAAACTAGAAAGAAAAAAATGCTTGATGAAAAAAAACAGCTTTTTTTGAAAAAAGGAAAAAAATTGGAAACAACGTAAAAAAAATTCGGAAAGTAAATAAAAATATTATAAATCGAAATAAGAAGAAAAAATAAAAAAAATAAAACATTGGTCGCAAAGTTAATAAAAGTATTATAAAATAAGGAAAAAAAATAAAAAAAGGAAAAAATGTTTGGAAAGTTAATAAGTATTATAATACGAAATAAGGAAAAAAGTTAATAAACAAAAAAATTAGAGAAATAAAAAAGATTAAAAAAAATAAAAAGTCAATTCCTAATATCTCTCCTCCAGTTTCACTTCAATCGTGTGTTTATAAAGGTGAGGCACATACCTTTTTTCACATTATATATATTCTTAACAAACTTTAACAATTTTCCCTAACTTGTACTCTTTCTGAAATAATTGGTCATTCGAAACCCTTAAGGAGAACTTGTATACTGAACCAGAGCACTTATGTCATTGGATATGTTTTTTTATACCAAAACGACCCAGCTACTTTTAAATATAATAATAGATGCATTTGGTACATATTTAGATGTTTGAAACTTGCATTATTTACTTCAAAGTTCGTAAAAAAGGGTTCTAATTGATTTTTTTTCTTTTCGTAACTAATCCTAGTCCAAACAGACAGTTCTCTCAATTTAATTTTTTAATTTTTTTTAATTTAATTTTTTTATTTTTAACCAAATACTTGCAGCAGTCTTCATTTAAATTTGATTATTAACAATTTATCTGTTTTTTTTTATCATATTTTCACAAATTTTAAGGTATTTTACCTAAACTTGCATGTGAATGCCATATTATCACACGAAAAAGACTGCTTATATCGGTATCTGCTATATACATTCTTCTTCATTCTATCTATATATCTACTTGTTTTTAATCCCTTATATATATTTGTGTATATAATCGGATAGTTATTTTGTATTGTAATATTCTCTAACTTAGCTTACGTCTCTTCTTGGTCCAGTTTTCTCCTTGTTTTTCACACTGGTCCAGTGCGATGTATTCCTCTAGTGTATCGTTTCTTTCATCGCTATATGCCTTTGTCTTTAATTTCCTTAAAGTTTCTGGGTTCTTTTTATACCCTTTTTATTTAAACTTCTTTGTTCTAGTTTTGTTACAATACCTTAGGTAACAGTATTTTGTAACTTTCTCTATGTTTGGCGATATGGATTTTTAATACCGTAGTTTACTGTCTCCTCGCATGCTGTCTATTTCTCTTTATCTGCT
>JAEQML010084426.1:0-10132 GCA_016904865.1 Pissodes strobi | reverse complement strand
TAAAGTATAGTTTTCTATCGGTTGTCAGAGGGGATTGGATGTACTGCTATATAGAAATTCTTGAATCATGTTCAAAATTTATTTATTCATGTACTTGTTATATCATGCAATATCATCGAACATAAGATAACTTGGGCCTGGAACAGGCATAGTATAACTCTATTATATTCATTACTTTTACAAGAAGTAATATTCTGGGGAAATGAAGCGTATTGAATAGTAATTCATGATACCGTCTGGTCGGGATAAACAAGTGCTTTTATTATTGCTTAAAACCATAAAGAAGGGTGTGGTATTTTAATTAACCACTTCTAATGGACAGTATAACATAGGGTGGTGAGAGAAATTGAAACATGTATTCGGTATTGATATAATTTAATAATGCAGGTGTAAATTGCATTTAAATATAATGGAGATAAATAAACAGTGTTTTCTATGTTGAATAGAAAATATATATGTACAATTCTTAGACTAAAACTTTCAATCACTCATCATTCGTTCAAGTATAAAACTAAAATTACAAAAGGTTTCTTAAAATTAAAAATGTCTACTGAAGAGTCTTGATTGTTTGATTTAAAAATTAGTTTTTATGTTTCTTATTTTAATACTTCGTTCTCCAACTTAGCAACTTTCACACAGCATACCTTTTCACTTTGACTGCTTTACCTGCCTTGCTTTACAGGAATTCGACCAGGAATGTCAGTCTGCCTTCCGCCATTTTATATTCCAATTTCCAACGGGAACGGGGATGCTATCGTTTCTAACTTCGAAGAATTGCTTTAAAAAAGCTCAAAAGGAGGTCTTTGTCCAACCTTGGACAAAGATAACTGAGGTGCACGAAATATTCTCTAATATTTGTGCATACAAGAGAAATTGGCCCAAAAAGGAATTTGACCTTTTGGCGCGAAGAGGCACTTGCTAAAGCTCGGTGGCACGACCGACCCAGCAACGTGGAGTGTTTGCAGGTTTGCAGAGCACTGACTTGAATTTTTTTCTTCGAGCGAGTCGCCTGCTGGCGCCACGATCAAATAAAAAGTGGGGATTTGGCGCTTTGCCGAATTCATTTGAAATTACAAGGGTAGAAGCTGTTTTCTTTCTTTATTTGACAGACTGATTCTGACGGAGACAAAAATACATTAAATTGAAAACGATTACAAACGTTTTCCTTTCCTAGTGAAAGTTGACTCTATTGTAATCTCTTAGACTGACAGTACTTGGTTTACAGGTTCGAACTAAGGGATCGTCCGTCTAGGGTTGGACTAAGGGGTTTTGAAGAACTGGCATATGCTGATTTAAATGTACAAATTGGGTTGTACCCGGGGTGAAATAAATCTATTTTGTGTTTAATTGTGGCTCATTCATTCTACATACATACAGGGTGTTCTCACCAAACTATAGGTGAAAAACGATAGTTTATACACGTGTTGGGGTGTTTCCCCAACACCGTCCTCGGTATCATGTCGATCACTCATAGCTGATATCTTTGTCTTTATGGGAGCTCGTATTGTATTATCGAAAATAGGTTGTATATGATTTTTAATACATTTCTTTTCTACTTTGAATTTTTGATTACAAGAACTTTTAAAGTACTACATAAGCTTGGTGAATGATTTAATATTAATTGCATAAATGGACAGGCTTTGATCTTGCCTAGAGTTTTTTATAAAGAGCAAATTAAAGCAAAACAGCGAATAGATTGTTTAGTTTTCCTTAGGGCTTTTTATTATGTCAATCACCTATAGGGTGATATGATATTGGCTATAGGGCCTTCGCCATTTTGTCAAGGACGGCTGAATTTCTATAGGGGCCTTATAATTAGTATCGACTGCAGTTAGACTTATTCAATGTCCAGGTGGGCACTACCTTAAATTGCCACTGAGAGTTTATGGGTCCCAAGGCGCATGGTAGCCTACGCTCAGAAGGCTGGAGGTGATATCGGCGAGATCAGATAAAATAAGTTTAGTTTAAGTTGGATTGGGTGTGGTACTAGGTACACAAAACACTTGTGATCTTTTTACATAATGTTATTGGCGTGTTATTAGTTTTTCAGCGCTGTATTAGATTGCGTGTATTATTTCTTTCTGCGTTGTATTGATGTAAATATCTTTGGAACTGCTTAGGTGTAAGCATAGCTTAATAATGCTAATCTAAAGAAGTATACCTCTGGTAAAGATACTATTTACTGTGTGTGGATCGATTAATGCTCATAGTTTCTTTTTTTATTATATTTCCTTATTCGTCCAATTTAATATATATCGTGGTAAATGATAAACATTGTCGTGCTGACTTATTAACTATCTGGTTATAATAATTTTACATATCGGTATTTCATAAACTGAATCATAAAGGTTTATTTATGTACAACTGCGACACGTATACCATGGTACACGCGTACAAGGTTTAGGAGCAATAGGTATTATACTGATCTTTTAATTACTAGGTGATGTGACTATAGATACATTATGCATATTGCGTTTATCATTAATTGGTTGAAATTGATTTTGGATCTTTCGTAATCATTTGTTATGTTATATTGTTACATCCGCTATCATCTAGTTCAATATCTGTGAGCATATTATATCAGCTTATTATAAGTTTTCAATTAAGCTCTTTTACATTTTTTATATTTATATCATTTTGTTTAATGAAAGAAACACACCAACACTTGAACGTCAAGCCTAACGCGCACCCAATAAACTTAAACCTGCACGAACGTACCTTCTTTTATTTGCTCTGAGATACCTCAACCAAACAAGTGTAGTTAATAGTCATTTGATTTTTGAGTAGCCCTTAAGGATTCTTAAGACCGAGGACCTTCAAGTTTGGATCTGCGTATTTAGTTATTTCAAACTAGTGGTGCCCTGGTCAAAAGTAAATAATTGACCCACTCCCACGCCGACGAGTAGTCTGAGCACCTGTTGCGTTGGTTGGCCGCATCCTTAAGGGTAGATAACATCTTATTTATTTTATATTGCTAACTCATTTAAAAGGGTTTTACGCGCAACCTAGTTAGTATATATAAGGTTGATTATACGTTTAGTTTAAATCATCTCCTGCTGATGTTAACGTGGTTAGCAAAACGCGTGTCGAGTGCAAAAATCCTGATTCGGTATTGTGGATTAAGCTCTGTTGTACTGCATTTTACCGAAGGTTCCAAACTTCCAAACTAGTTTTATTAATAAGAAAAAATATATTGATTTACTTACGCTTTCTTAGCTCTAGGAGCGGTAGCAAACTGCTTGGACGTACTTTCTCTTCTTCCCACTACCCTTCCAGTAGACTGAGATGTCATTGGCATTCTAGCGTCTCTGGCAACGATCATTGGGGCTTGTATGGAATGTCGAAGTTTAACTTCCTGAACACAATGGGCTGGGAATAAGCCACTCCGATTTCCGGAACTTCGAACATTGCCCTCAAGGTAACCGTCATCCGTGGCTCCTGTAACTAATTTGCAAAAAAAAACAGTTAAAATGCAAACAATTACATTACGAAAGGAATTTATCTAAACTTAATATTGAAGGTTTTAGTAATACGAAAAACGTTTATTTTTCAAATGTCATGGCATTGATGTTTGAAGCCTGATTTACTGAATCATCTTTATTCTTTATTTTCTGCTAATATTTTACAAAATGAGCTATAAGATATAGTTTAGTTTTTAAATTTTATTTACTAAGCTTGGAAGTTATATACTAGGTGAATAAAACTTATAATCAACCATAAACAAGAAAATAAATAAAACGTATAATTTCTAGCCTAAATCAAATGCTCTGCATGTCTCATTAACCTCGTCACATTTCTCTTAAATTCTTTCCTGGTCTTCGAGTGCATTCATATTCATTTTCATTTAAATTTCATATTTATTCGACAATTTTCATCTGAATCTCTTTCAATATTGTTACTTCTTTCTCTATATAATGTACTTTTCTAATAGTCCCAATAGTACTAATTCATTGGCGTAATATCTGGCGAGCTCACGGGCCAGTTAATTGTTCTATATCTGCCCATCCACACTTGACAATTATTATGATGAAGGAAGTCATTTACTGCCAGAATTTTATAGGGAGGTGCTTCGCTTTTTTGCCAAATTATATTTTGTCGTGTTTCAAGTGGTAGTTCATTGATAAAGTGTTCAATTTCTAAATATCTTAACCGAAAAGAAAACAGACCTAAGACCACGTCCCCCGCTTTTATTAATCAAATCAGAGAGTGGAGAGTAGATGAGTACGAAGAGAACTTTAGCGACCATAGATCTTTAAAATACCACATCGCAGAAGATAAACAACACAATTTGATTCGAACAAGTAATGAAGGGTGGAAAACCACAACACACCTAATTCGGTCATTCATAATCTCTGAAATAAACCCTGACGAAGAAAACACTGCAGAAGAAATTACGATGTTAATGGAAAAACAATGCAACAGAATCTTTCCAAAACCCTCACAAACATGAGGAAGTAAAACACCAAAAAACTGGTGGAACTCAAAAATAGCGATATTGAGAAGAGAATGCTTGATTAGGAGGAGGAATTTCATCAGGTGCAGGAGAAACGGAAACGTTGAAGAAAAAGACAATGCACAACAACAATACAAGGAAGCCAAAAAGAACTTAAAAAATAAAATCCAACAAAGCAAAACAGAATCATGGAAGAAATTATGTAAAAAACTGAACGAAGACATTTGGGGAAAAGCCTATAAAATAGTGATGGGCAAATTGAAACTCAGACCACCAATTTCATTGGGACCGGAAGAGACGCTAAACCAAGTCAACAGTTTATTTCCTACGCAAGTTATAGAGAGAGCATCACTGTAATCTGGAAGAGATTCCATTAATCCCAAGCGCAAGAAGTAGAAGAGGCTATAGGTAAATTGAAACCTAAAAAAGCTTCCGGGCCAGATTTGATTATTGCCGAACTAGTTAAAGGGACATTTAAAGCAAATCTGGAGAAAATATCAAGAATAATGAATTCGTGTCTAAATAAAAGCATATTCCCACTCACATGGAAAATGGATAAATTTATTTTATTACCGAAACAAAAAAAAATCCGGAAGCGCTGAGTACCTACCTACAGGCCAATATATCTGCCAAATGGAGGAGGAAAAGGTTTAGAAATTCTGCTAAAAAACAGGCTTCAGACCGAGTGTGCGGAGAAAAAGATTCTGCATAAAAATTAGTTCGGCTTCACCCCAAAGTTGTCAACCCTGGACGCTGTTGCAAAGGTAAAAGCAATAAGAGACAAAGAACATATCAAGGCGCCAAGAAACCGTCATTTTGTAAACATGGTCACCCTGGATATAAAAAATGCCTTTAACTCGGCGCTTTGGGACAGAATTCGAACAGCATTAGAAAAAAAGAAGATAAGCCCACATCTCATTAACATGATTCAACCATACCTTAAAGATCGTTGTATAATAACAGCCCACGAGCAAATTTTTCAGGTATCCTGTGGAGTGCCCCATGGTTCTATTCTTGGTCCCCTATTATGGAACCTTCTCTACGACCAGATAGTGAGTTTAAACTTGGGTAAAGATGTCGAGTTGATAGCATACGCGGACGATCTTGCCGTGGTAACAAAAGCGAAAACGGTTATAAAACTTGAAAATTTAACAAGCCTAGCAGTGGGGAGAGTCAAAACCAAACTGGACCAAATAGGCATCACCAAAACCAAAATGGTGATTTTGGCAGGCTATAGAAGACTAACAAATCTCAATGTAAACCTGGAAGGCGCAGATATTAGAGATTCTCCGTATCTAAAATACCTGGGCATATATATCGACAAGGATATGCGTATGACGTCACACATCAGGGAAGTGAACAAAAAAGCCTGGGGGGGGGATGATGAAACTGGCAAGACTAACTAGTAATGTAGGAGGCCCCAAAACCTGCAAGAGACCAATGCTGGTCTCAGCAGTCCACTCAATAATGCTGTATGGCTCACCTATGTGGAAGGATGCTCTGAAGTACGACCACTACAATAAGCTCGCTGAGAGGATTAATAGGCAAGCAGGTATCAGAGATATATCAGCATATAGAACCGTCTCAACGATAGCTGCCCTAACAATCGCAGGGATTGCCCCATTTAATCTGAAAGCAGAAGAAGCGGCAACAATATGGGAATCGAAGGGATCACGAAGAGAAGAGGCCAGAGTATGTACGTACCGCCACGCTATGGCAACAAGCATGGGATGAATACAATGGGCATGCCAGAATTTTTATTAGAAACGTGGATGAATGGAGAAATAGAAAATGAGGATAGATGGACTATTTTCCCTTAAACTCACCATAAAAAAGGGTTAGTTTTGGTTAGATTGGGTTGGTTTTGGTTAGTTTGGGTTAGTGTTGCTTTGTTTTTATTAGTTTGGGTTCGTTCGGGATAGTGAGTAACAGGGGTTAATTGGGGCTAGTTATGGTTAGTCTAAGTTAGTTTTGGTTAGTCTGGGTTAGTTTTGGTTATGCTGGGTTAGTTTTGGTTAGTCTGAGTTAGTTTGGGTTGGGTTTGGTTAGTTGGAGTTAATGTTGATTTGTTTTAATTAGTTTGGATAAGCTGTGGTTGGTTTGGGTTAGTTTGGTTTAGACAGACATGTTCCTCAAGATGAATTCGCAGATCGACTTTGTGAATATTTATGGAGACGCAATTGCGAAAAAATATAGGTTCTTTTATAGACCTTATTAATTGTATTAATTTAGAATATGGTAATTTTAAAAATAAATAAATTCAGATCGTGTAGGATGTTTCTGTGCAACATTTTTATGTAATTCATAATGAAATTAAAAATAATTCATTTCTGGAAAAGGAAATATTTGCGAGCACAACAAAAAATATGCTATGGTAGTATTTTTGTGAAGATTTTTTCTGTACAATCATTTTTCTTCGTAACCGAGTTCCGCTCTTCTAAACTTTTTTCATTTTTTTTGAAAATGAAAATGATGTATTTGCGGCGAAAAACATTGTCACGCGTTGAGAGAGATACTCTAATGCCACGAAAAATTTTTAATGGATTTCCGTTCTTTTAAACTTTCTTTAATTTTTTTGAAAAATGAAAGTGGTGTATTTGCGGGGAAAAATTTTGATTGTGTGCGATGAGAGAGGTACTTTAAGCCAAGGAATTTTTTTTTCTAATAGATTTCCGCTCCTAAATTTTTTATTTTTTTTTTTTGAAAATGACAATGATGTGTTTGCGGCGAAAAATTTTGATTGTTTTTCATTGAGAGAGGTTCTCTAATGCCAAAAAAATAATATTTTTTTATTCCAATGGATTTCCGCTAAACGAAACTTGACCAGTTTAATTCTTGAACTAGCCTAATTTTAAAATCGTCGTATTTGTATTGACTTTAAAGTTCTCTGAACTATTCCATAACTAGCTCTCCTGTTTCGTGACCTATATCTCTGACACAGTATCTGATAGTTTTTTTTTTAATAAAGCAATATTTCTTCGTTTATGCGTTTTGTCCTTTTTTATTTATTAGAGATGTTGTTTCTCGCAATAACTTCCTCGTATTAATTATAGGTGGCACAGATAAACATTTTCTCTATACTGTTTGTCACATGCAGTTTTGTCTAGCGTATATCGATGCGTAAATATCCCTAGAACTTGTCGCCCTTCATATGGTTCCGAGCGCACTCATGGTTGGTAACGAGAAACCCCCGTAGATAATCTGGCTTCGACGTTCTTTCGATCGAGAAACTTAAATAAATCCGCGCTGCTTAACGATTCGATTTTCAACAAATTGAATTTGGCGCGTGTAAATAAAGTCGATAGCCTTCTAATGTTCCGGTAACTGGCTACCCCTACACAGATAAATTATTGTTTTTTTTTTAAATTCTGATTTCTCTTTTTCCTTGATGGTTGATTTTGATTACCGAGTTGTAATGCTCGTCCATTAAGAGTTACGTGTGGAACCTTGAATATGTGTTGTTTCACAGGGTGCTATCATCGGGTCTACTTCTCCCGTTGGGTCTACTTCTACCGTTGGGTTTATTGCTACCGTTGGTCTATTCCACCGTCGGATCCATTGCTACCGTCGGATTCTTCATTGCTATCGACGAGCATCGTTAGCGACAGAGTGTTCCTTGGCTACGCCTGTCTAGCGGCACTACCTATATAGAGCCTTGCAGTCCTTCGCCTGTCAAGGAAGTCTTCTTTCTACCGTGAGCAGTTCGGAAGCTGCCTGAGGAGTTACTCATCGGCCAAGTGAGCAATTCCTATTTTATTTTCTTTCTATCCATATATTTTGCGGCCATAGTGCGTAACTAACTTACGATCTCTAATTATTATTATTTTGTTCTTTTTTAGCTTTGTTTTCGAACAAAGATTAACTTTTAACCTTTTTCTCTTTAATGAAGGTAATATCTAGTCATTAAAATTTTCTTTTAAATGAACTTTGAATTTTTGGGCAATCTTGTCGAGCCTAAGATGCTTGATTTTATTTCAGATTTTGGATCAAATTTATTTCTTTTTGAACTATTAATTGACTGACGCAATAACGTTGTAGGTCAAACTAGTTCTTATTATTATTCTCAATTTTCACGATTTCTGGCTTACGTTAGATAACCGTATATCAGATAACTACTAGTGTTGATACGGCCTAGTAAACTTTGCGTTATTTTTAATTGTGTTTTTATTGCGTCCTTTGATATTTTCTTTACTCGAACAAATTGTTTATTGTCTTTGTCCTACCGGTAACTTGACCGGGGAGTGGATTACTTACGCGTAAATTGTCATACGTTAAGATCTGTAATTGATTGGTGGCTACAATAACGCCAGGTCTAACTAGTTTTTTTTTCATATTATATTGTTTTTGCGACAGTTATCAACGTAACTTAACTGAACCGAATAATCATAGTTAGTTAGTTATATGGCTGTAACGAATCATGATTCGAGGTCCGTGAATTAGTCTTTAACTAGCTGACCCGACAGACGTTGTACTGTCTTAGCTATGGATATTCAATTCGAACTGGAATAAATATTTAAAAAAATATTTCAAAAACATATTGTTTATTGTAATGCTTTTTGATACATAACATTGTTACTTTTCTTTTCTGGCGCGTAAATAAATAATGTTGATGTTGATGGAAAAACATGGATTTTCAAGATTGATGCCACAAACACTTAACGACTGCCCTTGCGACTGGAAAACTGTAACCGTTTAAAGTCGAATGGTATATCGTTCGGAATCATAGGGATGCATCGAATCAAAACATCTTCGGCTTTGTACTTCCCTTTCAAAATTGTGGCTTCGATGTCGTTTTTCATTAATTTCTTCACCGCAAGCCGGGTGCTTGTAATGGCTGGTTTATGTTCCGCAACATAATAATTACCGATCCGACTTTTAATTGCAGATTATGAGGTGGTAATCCGGGCAATTCCAGCGAATTTCAAAATTCCGTTGGATAGTTGACATCATCTTGGTTAATAATGGAATCAACCGATTTGTATGTCATCAGTTCGCCAGCTATCTTATTTTGAATCTGAAAATTTATTTCGTTGACATCAACGTTTTTTTGCAGCCAATATAACACGTTCGCTCAAGCAAACATGATTTTTGTAGTTTTGAGCAATGTTTGGGAACACCATCTCGTTGAGTTCGGTCTTTGATTCAGTAAAGTGACAAAAATTTGCAGGGAATGTAATGTATCCAGACGATGTGTCAACGGGAATTTTGCCATTACCAATGTCGCGCAATTGTTTGGAAAAAACTTCTCCATGTCAGTCGTTCTGCAATCGACTCGCATGTTCATATTTAATTTAAGTGTTTTGACGTATTTCCATAAAATTGACGACTTCAAACATGCATTAAGTTCGTCTGCTGGCATTGATCGTGGAATTACTGTCAATGTTTGTCGAAAATCGCCTGCCAATAGAATCATCGCACCACCAAACTGGTTTTGGTTGATTTTTGAATCTTGCATCCTGCAGTCTAATGCCTCCAAAGATTTTTTCGAATCGTTGCCAATATCAATGATATTAATAGTATATTATTTTATATGGAGGAAAAGTGACACTTTTCATGGCGCGCTCGTGTTTGTGAGGCTGGTAATAGAGAGCAAGCCATGAAAAGTAACTTTTCCTCCAAATAAAATATGCTGTTTTTTCTTCAAATGTCGACAAATTAATGCAAAAACATCTCTTTTTA
>JAEQML010084420.1:0-10134 GCA_016904865.1 Pissodes strobi | reverse complement strand
ACATGGAACTGATCTTAGGGTACAGTTTCACAGGCTCCTTAGATCGCGCATGTCTGTGAATTACTACTGCCCAGGACTGAACGTAGTATTTAATGTATTCATTTATTAATAGAACTAGTGTTTTAACTATGTGTATGTTTCTTAGCTGAAATGACCTTTTGTTGACGTGAGTAAGGATATAAATCTGTAAACTTGTAATATATGTGATTTGATTTGATATTACATCAACAGTTTACGAATAATCTTGCTTCAAGCCCGAGTCACTTTAAGTATATATTAGGTTAAACCAACTGACAAAAACAGCTACCTACTTACAAGAATCTTGCAGCATAACCTCCAGCGAATGAATTTTGTTTTTTTAATATACTCATAAACTGTTGACGTTACAACAGAGATGAACAACCATTACCCTCGTCAATTAATGTTTGAAGTTCCGGGACGTCCTGGTATGGTTTCCTTTTCCCACGTACCTCTTCGTCGATTAAGGCCGCCGCGTATTTCAACAAGTCCGCACTCATCATCGTCGGTTTGCGCATGCTTGAGTACTCGATCACTCGCACCAGAGCGTCCATAAGTTTCGGTTGGTCCACACTAGACCAGTCGGTCTTATCGTTCAGCAAGTAATGACACACGTTCTAAAAGAATAACTATACACTATACTATAGTCTCACTTTTCTTGACTTTAATTTTCCGGTTCGGTGTATTGATAGCAGCTAAAACACTTTCATTTTACCTTAATAACTCCTAATTTATCTTGAAAAATTCTATGTAGATAAAACCATCAAATACCTACTTACATTATAGAGTGCCTCCACTATTTTTTCCTTTTTATTTTTTGCGCTTAGCCACTGCTCAGATGTCATTGAGGGGTCCTAAATGAATGAACAAAGATACTTGTCAAATTAACAGATAGAAAAATTACAGTTTACGAACCTGTTCCAGTTGATAACATTTCTGCTGTAGCATCGTGGCCACAGCGGGGAACCACACCGCATAAACGCCCTTCAACACCTTATCGGCCATATAATAATTCAATACTTGATTAAGGACCTCGAACAAGAGGGCGGCTTTGAAGATAACTTTTGAGTCCATGCTTTCTGACCAGTCGTTTTTGAATAAGATCATTAATGCCTCATAGGTCTCTTTATGGAGCATCCTGAGGTTTTCATATCGCTTTCCTTTGGCCCTTACCGACGATACGAATCGGGCCACATTTCTTACCGACTCGGACGCCTACAAAAACCAGGTGGTAGTATAGAGGCATGATATACAAAAAGGGTGGTGTAAGTAGGTACTAGATGTGAAGCGAATGTAAAAGAGTCTGGATGAGTTTCTGCGTGTTTTGCCTTTGATTAAACAAATAAATGTTTAAAAATAACATATAGTTTACCTTGATAGCCAATGCATCACTTGCTTCATCTATGAACGTCATCAAAAATCCATTTGTGAATATTCTCGGAACATTTACAATCTTTGTAGCTAACTCTGCCAATTCTTGACAAGATCCGTTGCTCTCCAACAGACGCTGTTCGACCAGCTTAACGAAATTTTCACTTTCTAAATGATTTAGCATTTGAAGGAACTCGTCTTTTGGCTCTTCTTTAAGATCGAGCTGCGTTAATATATTTGATGGCATATTGTTCTTTATGGTACCTGTAATGCTTAATACAAATCATCTGAATCACTCTTTTGTGCTATTTGTAAATATATACCTACCATTACATAAAGTTAACAAAATTTGGGCCCCTAAATAACTTCTGCTCGTCTTCAGCAATGAAACACTATACCTAAACATAGTCGTCAAATATCTTTTCAGGCATTTTAAGTATTCTTCTTCCGTCCTAGCGCTCACTATGGCTATATTAATTTGAGTCAGAAACTTTTGCAATGCTTGGATTTCTTCATGACTCAAAGCTTGGGCTTGCTCATACAAAAACTGTGCTACGAAGCACAGCTCAGCCGAAGTGGGTACCATTTTTTTGGTGAAGTGGCAGCCCACTATTTGAAACGCTATCTTGCGAGTTTTTTCTTGGGAAAAAAGCACTTTTAAATGGTCCTCGACCATGTATGTATTAAGAACACACCTTTTCCGAGTTTCGAGCAAAATGTAGCCCTTCAAAAGGTCTGAGATAGTAGTGTCACACACAAACAAATAGAGTTGTATTAGATATAATTCCACTGTTGTGGGAATCCAGTATTTCACAAGGCTCTGGAAAAACTCACTAAAACATTAAAAGGTCAACAATTAACTGTTTAAGTGGACAAACCACAAAGACTGACACATATATATTTGATATTTTAATTCAAATTTATCTATTTATTATGAAATTCACTGAATGATCATGCAATATTTTTGTAGGTACACTAATGCTCTAAACCTTGAAAAACTTATATATCTTAGGTACTAGCCACCTATTTTTCCAAAGCATAAATTCCTAAATGAACAAATACTTACCCTTCACAATCAATCGCTAGAAATTTATTATAAAACTGAGGCCACACTACATGTATCCATAGATCAAAATCATCTTTTACTATTGAGAGCAATTTTTTATAAAGAAAGCTGCCTTCTCGGTTCTCTATGTTGTTTGAAAACATTTCAATGATTCTTGTAACAACCCTTTGGAATAATGGATCATTAATAGAAGAAAGTGCTAAATGACATGCAAGGTCAATAGTTGGAATACCTTTTAAGGGCAAGAAATCAACATCTAGAAATTCAGTTTGTTGTTGTGCAGTAGCATAAGACATAGCCATTTTTGGAATATTTTCAATACACTGCCTAAAACCACGCAAAGGAGAGAGTGCCACTGTTCGGGCAAAAACTATAAGATCTATAACAACAGTAGACTCTATGTCATGATCTAGAAAGTTAACTAAATAAGCTATCAGCCTTAATAAGTGTATTGATTCGTATCTGTCTGGACGAAAAGTGGCTAGTGCCTGCTGAAAAATAACTCTTTTTGCTATGGGATTATTAATATTAGAATTATTAGCAAAGTGTCTGTAATGTTTCAGAGAAGCCAAAATCACCAGTGTGCAAAACCAACGGTCTCGTAAGTGGATTGTAAAACTTTCATCTATAAAAACATATCCATTTGTCCTTATGGCATTAAGAAGCGTTACAATATTTTCTAAGGGGTCCAATAGGTTGGCTCCTTTTAAAGATTGATATGCACATAATAATACATCATTGAGCTCATCTGGTAACAGAAAATTTGGCTCAAGTTGAAATATATACGCCAAAGCGCTTATGTTATTGTTCTTATCAGAATCCACCTAAAAAAATTTTACACTTGAAGAAATGATAGATTTTCATCTCTCTCGAGACGTAATGTAAGATTTTATTGAATTTTATTAAAGGTCATGGTGCGAAGATACAAGACAGTCTTACCAAAGAAAATTGGTCCATTGTGATTTTGGTTTAGAGCAAAAATTGGCTAAACTACAGTGAAAGGGAACTCATTGTTATTGTTTACAATTTTCTTTTATTAGTTTCTATAAGCATAACCTCAAAATCTTGTTTCTTATCTTCTATATTTATTTTGTGGCGTCAGCTGCCAAGACTATTTAGATGATTGTCATTCAATGCAGTATTGAGTAATTAATGGTATTGGCATTGTCTTTTCCCTATATAAACAAAGGTATTGGTATATGCCAAACGTTTTGCTTTTAAATCAAATAGATAATCAACCACTAAAAGTTTATGATTTTGTATACGATACATACAAGTAGATGATTTGTCATATTGACACTGGAACCACAGCTTAACAAGACGTTGCGGGGACCGGGTCACAGGACTTCAGAGTTGTTTACTTTTCACTTCACGCATGGCACTCCGTTCGCTTCGGGGCGCCACGAAACAAACCTAATCCAAATTTAAAAAAATAAACAAACATAACTTTGAAAAAAATAAAAAAACATCGACGGGAATCGATCCCGGGCCGCCGTGTCACAAACACAGCATCCAACCACTGAGCTACAAAACCACTTCAAAGCAATTCGCTGGACTATAAAGATATGACCTTTCAACATTGCTATGCGCGCGCAACTATGAAGCCCTGTGACCGGGGTCCCGGAAACGTCTGCTATTCAATTTAGTATTGGGTAATTAATCGTATTACCATATGCCAAAATCTTTGCTTTTAAATCGGGAATAAATAAAACAGAATAGCTTAGAAAAATATAAAATCGGCATATATATCATATAGATAATTACACATTAAAAATCTTGGATTTTGTATACGTAAATACAAATGGATTATTGTCATATTGGCACTGGAACTATTGGCAAAACAATTCGTTTTCGATTGCTAAAGTTAATGTTGCACCATTGCTTCTTTACCGCCTTTTAATGGTATAAGAAAGCATTTAGGGCTAGCCATTGAAAGGCAACCATTGAGACCTCACTTTACCTCACTTTAAGGTTTTGTTTGCAAAAAGTTTTTTTTATTCATTTTGGGGCATGTTTTGAGATAGTTTTTGTTTGTTGCGCCCTTGTAGCGTGCGAAGCGAGCGGAGGGCAATGCGTGAAGTGAAATAATAGTTATCGTTTCATTGGTCTCATTAGTTGCCTTTCTGCGGCTAGCTCCAAGTATAAAAGCGGAGGATAACGATACATTATATAATCGATTTGCACTTCGAAAACGCCAGTATAGTGAAGCTGAAAAGGCACAAGCCCTTCTAAATTCAAACCGTATATGTTTTTGTTGTTTATATGCTGTGGTGCATGGATCTACCATAACATGAGTCTGAATAAGCACTATGTTTAATGCTGAAATGTACTAACAGTATTATGACTTTAGACGAGAAAATAAAATTGGGCTAGACTTTAATCAATTGGCACCATAACATGGCGGCCTAAATATGACTAAAAGTTTGCTTAAGGTGATCGCTGAAATCATTGTAATTAAGTTTCTTGCAACAGAAACTTAATGCAAGGAAGTATCATTCCCTGAATTTGAGAAATACACAACCATCTTTGTCATGTGAAAGCAACCTTTTTACTTTTAAACGTTTAAAACAAATCCTTTGTGACACCTCTGTGTTTGACACCATAAAATGGCCCCTAATATTACGACTGAAATGAATTCCAAAGAAATAAAACAGAATGTTTCACTCACGTGTAAAAATTCCCATAGTCAGACCACGTGTTATCTTAAAATTTGGGTCAGAAATTCACTTTCATTTCAGACGATATTTTTCTATTATTAAGTTATTTAAATTTACATCCATTATTTTATTAGATAACTGAACGCCACTGAACCTTTATTTTCTTCCCTCTTCTTCTTCCATGTTTCAATATGGCTTTGGTACGAATAGACAACTCGCCAGCACATTCTGGGATGATAGGTGTCTTTTTCTCACAGGTAACCATCACAACCATTTGGTTTAATATTACTGATTATTTAATTATTTCTATGGAGACTTTATAATATATTGTCACGAATTGTATTTTTTAACTGTGATGCCACGCCTTACTTAGCGTGTAGGAGAGTAGCTCAGATTTAGGAACGCACTACGTTAAGTTAAGAAGAGATAAAAAAGGAGACACATCGATAAAAACAATAACAAATTTATTTACAAACAAACTTAACAACGGTTAGACTTATATTAATAAAGTCGTGTTTAAGTTTATAGATGAATTAAGAGTTTACACTATACCCAATTAATATTAAATGCATGTGTTCTCGAGGGAGGCTTAGTTCAAAGTTTTTCTAGAAAGCGACGTCACTTTTATTAATAAAGTTTATGTGAGCGGAGTTGTCTTTTATTTGTGTTCGTTCTGATATTTATAAGGTAAGTTTTTCTGGTTTAAGTTTATCAAAGGATGCTAAGACACTTTTCCTACTTTTTAAAAATTCCCAAAAACTATCCCATTACTGGAAATTCTGATACTTCACTCGTAAATTCCACTCTCTCTACTTTTAGTAGCCCCCAGATGCCGTATACCTGTGCATACGTCCACCCAGGTTAGGTAAGGACCTGATCGCCCGGGATCTGTGTCCAAGTGTTCACAGATATGGATGTTGTGGGATAGAACAACTAGAAGTGTACGCACCTGTGTGCTGTACCGCAACTAGACTGAGCGGAATTGAGAGACCCGAAAGCCTGATGAACTTGGCGTTTGCCTGCGTATTTAGCATTATAAGATTTTTTACACAAATAGTGCACTATATAAAAATCGGCCTTTCCCATTGGTGGATCCGAATGGCCCTCCGCTCGCTTCGGGGGCTCAAGAAAAGGAAACTAACCAGGTGCTAACCCAATCTAACCCAAGACATACCCAAAATCAAGAAAAAAAGCTGTTTAGAAACATAATCTTAAAAAAATAATAAAAAAAAGCAACGGGGTTCGAACCTGCGTTTTCCAGGTGAGACCCAACGATCTAAACCTCTACGCCACGAGAGCTCTTGATAGAATTCGATTGCATCACGCAGACATATCGTAATACGAGATGAATCGACCAATAGGAGAGGTCGATTTTTACATAGTGCACTATTTGTGTAAAGGATCTTTAAATGCGCGTATTTATATGTTACAAAATGCTGATGGCTGCATTATTAAGGACTAAAATCGCCCCCGTCGACCGCTCACGTTGTTTACAATTAACAGTGAATGTTTATATAACATTTGTCAAGTTCAAGTTCAAAATTAGGACAGGGTGATATTTAATTAATGCTTTAAGTAGTTCACAATATCGTTTAAAAAGGCAGTTATTAAGACATCACACTGCAGGATATTGAAACTCTTCTCGTTCCCGCGTAGTGAGGAGCATTTACAAATAGAACTGCGTCGGCTAGGATCAGGATGTAAATGTCAACCATAATAATTGATTATTAATTTTAAATTTCCAGCAATAAGATTTGACAGAACGGTTAAATTGTTTGGAGGAGGGACACCTCCATTCCTTGAATAAATTGGAAAGGACATTCTAAAAAATGTCAAGATCCTCGACACGTCCACAATCACAATATCATCCCGGAGTAATGAGCCAATTCTAAGATGTTTTATTATTATAATTTTTTTTCTTTTGAAGCGGGGATCATCTTTTGGATTTTGGGATTAGCTTGAGTTAGTTTTGGTCCCGCAGCCAGTGTAGTGCCATGAATGGCGGTGTTTTAATATAATTAGAATGAATAGAGTGTGTTAGGTTAGCGGTTAGACGTTCGTGATACAGTAGTCATCTCTGTAGTCCCTGTACTCATCTCAATCCATAAAATTCTTTTTAATAGTCCCCCGTATTCGCCGATAGTTGAAAGTGTTGATCGACAGATGTCGTCCTTGTCAGTCAAGTGATTTCGCTTGAACGAAGAGGGTTAGGAAAAGGAATAGCTGCGAGCAAGTAAAATGGCCGCCATAGATCGATAGTCGGACGGTGTGTTTTCAATAAGTTTCCTCCGAATTTTGGTCCACAAAAAGAATAAAAATGTTTCAAAATTGAATGTGAAGTGTATCTCTGTGTGTCCAGCGTTTAGTCGCTGATCTGGTGCTCCTGGAATCCAAGCAGACTGTGTAAATACGTGTTTTCATTATGTAGCGATTTGACGTGAGTTCCAGGGTGAGTTGATTCATTTAATGACAGCGTTTAGAATAAGAATAGCTATTTCGTGTTTCCCAGAACGTTTTCTTTTACTTGAAAAGGCGTTAAGGTGAAAGTGCAAGTCCCCGGGACATTCGCGGACCTCCAAGGTGTTAATTACCTTGATTGGCATGCTTAATTAATTAGTGTGTATACATTTCGGAGTGGAGGGGACACCAGTTAATTTGTCAAATAGTTTTATGACCGTAATTCGGAGTCATCATTTCGTAATTTGTTTGTCCGTTCTTTTCGCTTCCTTCATGCCTTGCCGAGATCATTATTGTTTTCCTGCATTTCAGGGGTCGTTTCGCTTTTGTTTTCTCGACGCAAGTGCGATAAACGGATGAAGCGATGAAAAGCTGTTTGAAAACACCTTTCCTGTCAAATTTGACAGAGGCCATTTAGCGCTCTTTCAGAAAGTCATTCATTATTTTCCGGAAAAAACAAAGGAAATTTGAATATATTTTTACATAAATCGTTTCAATATGTGGGGCGAATATTTGGATTTGGGCCTGCTAATCAATTAGTCAGGCGATTAATACTATAATAAGGGTTTGGCCATGGGTCCTGCTGGTGTCTCTTAAGGAGGCCTATTTTTTTTAAACTGTGATTAAATCATAGAAGAAGATTGGATACATGAGATAGTTAGGTATAGTATTTTTAATGCCAATTTAGAATAACTCCATCCTTATTTATCAATCATTAATCAGGTGAAACAAAAAATTACCAACAACCGATATTCTGATGAATCCAAAAAATTTACGCTTAATGATTTAGGATATCGATTTAAGGCAATTCAAGAAGTGTCTGAAGCCTTAAAAGTTCCATAAGGCATAATTCATAACCTAGAAGACCCAAACAGAGGAACGGATTTCGAATTTAGAATAAATATGTATGGAGACATTTCCCGGAGCAAAACCCGAACAATGAGGATTAAGGGAAGTAATTTACAAAATGTATGCCCGAAAGGAACATATTACTTTAGAAACTATTTACTGGCAATTTATTGAAGAAGAATTAAGATCTCAAAAAATTCTTTATAGGTATTTGGCTATTAAAAAGCAGGAGGGAAGAAAACATTTATTGGAAATGCCTGATAGGATCAGATTGAAGAGACCAACGTATTCTTACCGGGGGTCGTTGGAAGAGACTTTTGTTTTTTTAAAAATATCAAGTTGCTAGAAAAGAGAACATACACTCATTTTTCTAGATGAAACCTAGGTTTTTAGCAAAAATGGGGATAAAAGAATATGGCAAGATGGTAGTAAATACAGTAATTTTAAAAAACTGGAAGTGGGATATGTTACATTATTGTTCATGCCTGAAATAAAAATGGATTGGTGACATGCATGACTGATTTTTAAATGTAATAAGAAAACAGGTGATTATCATGATAATATGAATACTGTAAATTTAATTTAATTTTGGTTTGCCAAGTATCTTCACAACAGGAAGTGTCAGGTTGACAGACAATGGGGAGCTGTTGAGATCGAGTTGGAGGGATGTCAAGAGTGGGGTCCCACAGGGATCTATCCTTGGGCCACTTCTTTTTACTATCTTCGTGGCCGACCTTACAAGACATCTTAAAAATACTCAATATCACATGTGCGCTGATGATCTACAAATATACCTATCCTCACAGGCCTCTTGTCTCCCTGATAGAGTTGATTTGGATAACCAGGATCTTGAGGATCTCACGTTGGGCTTTTTTTTGAATCTGGTTAAATCACAGGGAATTATGTATTCTCGCTCTCTCACTTGCACATTATAATGGATGGAGTAATAGTGAAGTGGTTCAATCTTGACTTATACAAAACTGTCATTCAATACCCATGTCAATAATGTTGTTAAATCTATTCATGAATATTAAAATATTTGTCCTTGTAAGACAAAGAAATTATTAAATGAAAGATTGGTACTTCCAATACCAAACTGTCTTAATGTGGGTTATGATAAGTATAGAGTACAAAAATTGCAGAACTCCTGTGTCAGGTTTGTGAGGGGCTTGTCCAGGAGGGATAATCTCAGTCGACATGTTGCTGAGATGTACCAGTGTAATATGGCCCAGAGACGGTATCTTCACATTGGTTGTCTGATTTGTAAAACTTTAAATGATCCTCTTTACCTGTCTGAGCTAATAAAAATATGAGCAGACGTCCACCGGGTGAATATTTGTTTCTGGGATAATGTCTCCATACCCTGAATTTTTTCACTCATGTTTTTTGTACTTGTCAGCATTTGTATATAATTCGCTGCCACGTCATTTTAAATTGTTAAGTGTGCTTGTGTTTTAGTGGAAAGTCAAGAGGTTTGTATTTGATGATAATGTTCGCCCTCTAGTTTTTCCAAAATTTTATAAGATCAGTTAATTCCTGATTAAGTATTTATTTTTTGCTTTGGTGGTTATTAAAATACGCCTTGGGGTACTTTTCACATTTGTAAACATATTAATATATGTGGTATTTGTTTTACAATAAAGATTATTTATTTTTTATACTGGATAAGGCAACTTTTCATAGTCATCAAGAAGAAGAAATTCCGAGAAAAAGCTT
>JAEQML010084419.1:0-10134 GCA_016904865.1 Pissodes strobi | reverse complement strand
ACAAATCTGAATTTATGTAGGCTGATTTTTCATTCATGTAGATCTTGGACCCAGGAGGCATTCCATCTTCATATTCAGCTTTCAGATTTTTGCCTTTAAATATACTTATTGGAGGTATAAATGCACCCTCAGCGTTACAACATGCAACGACTGTAATTGTTTCCCCCCTTCTCTCTGTTATTGCAGCCACGTTTTTGGAGCCTTTCCGAGCGATCACCTTTCCTGGGACATTATTTAGCTGTCTCATCCATGTTGAAAATATGGCTGGGTTTATCAAACAAGTGAAACTCCTCTAGGAAGGACAGAGTTGAGTAGATCAAAATAATGATTTAGTCTGTCTAGAGACATTCCTAATCCTCTGGCTATGGTAACACCTTTTTTTTTTTTTTTTTTTTTATGGCAGTGGCACACACACTAAAGGTAGATCCTATGGCGCTCGACGAGCGGTGTGTGTGCGAAGATGTTGATTGACACGTTTCTTGAATATTTGTAGGTTGTAATTAGTGGGAAACAGATGTCCTGGAAGTGAGTTCCACAGTGATGCAGTGCGCCAGACAAAGGAGTTCTGGTAAAGCGATGTTCTAGGTGTTTCTAGTTGTACGACGAACTGGTGCGCTCCTGCCGTCTGTCGGGACTGCCTGACAGGAGTTGCCAGGGGCGGGATTATGCGGGCCAAATCCTGGGAACATCTGCCGTGAAAGTATCTGTAAAACAGAGACATCTCGGCCACATGTCTGCGATGTTCCAGACTATCCAGATTCCGGGTCAACTCCGGATCGCCGACGAGACGTACAGCCCTCTTCTGAATGGAATCCAGCAGCTTTAGGGTATGCTTTGGTGCGGCACCCCAGATATGTGAGCAATATTCTAAGCACGGTCTTATTTGCGCTTTGTACAGCAAGAGCAACTGCTGCGGTGTATAGAGTTTCTTGTTGCGAAATAGCGCACCAAGCTTCTGGGAGGCTGATTTTGCGATGTTAGCAACATGGTCATACCATGACATATTGCTGTTGACCGAGACACCCAGCAGCCCGATTGACGAGGATGAAGGAATGGTCGATCCTGCCATAATGATGTCAGGGCCCGCTGTATTGGCCCTCTTAGTAAACGTTGCTGCTTGGGTCTTCGCTGCATTGAACTGGACCAAATTTCGGTCGCCCCAAGTTTGAACTTTCTCCAGGTCTTGATTAATTGCTGTAATCTGCTCCTGTCTGCGGTGATGAGTCTCAGTCGCTGGTAAGGGTTTTTCTGATCTAAAGTGGGAGACAAGGGTACTGTCATCTGCAAAACTGTAAACAGGATTATTCGTTTCGATCAGCAGGTCATTAATATAGATGAGGAACAGAGTTGGTGAAAGTATTGCGCCCTGAGGCACGCCCGCGTTGATGGTAAATGTGTCCGAGATGTGTCCATCGACTGCAACATGTAGGGATCGGTTCTTAAGGAAACTGGCCAGCCAGCTGCAGAGAGAGGCGGGCAGTCCCAAGGACGGCAGTTTGTTGAGCAGTCCGTCATGCCAAACTCTGTCGAATGCCTTTGAAATATCCAACGCAATCGCTCGAGACTCTCCGTAGTTTTCAATTGCCCTACTCCATATATGAGTGACATAGGCCAATATATCTCCTGTCGATCTCTCTTTGCGAAAGCCGTATTGATTATCGCTGATTATTCTGTTGCTCTCGAGGTACTTGAGTAGTTGCTGGTTGACTACACGTTCCATGACTTTGGAGATTATTGGAAGCAAGGCAATCGGGCGATAGTTTGAGGGCGTGGTTTTCTTGCCTTTTTTTGGAACAGGTTGCACTCGAGCGACTTTCCAAGAGGATGGGTAAATCCCTTTTCTGTAAGAAAGAGAAAAAAGCCTGGAAAAAACAGGTGTTAGTTCGTTGGCGCAGTTCTTTAGCACGATGGCAGGTATTCCGTCCGGTCCTGATGCCTTTTGCGTATCTAGTTCTTTAAGGATTTTGCGAATATCACGATGAGAAAACTTGACTTCTGCCATGGTGGTGTTGATGTTCGGTATAGTGGGGAGAGTCTTGCTTTGGGGCACGTCTAAGGTAGAGTGCGATGAAAACATTTTGGCGAGCATGTTTGCTTTTTCTTTGGCTGTAGTCGCCGTGATGCCACGTTCGTCCGTCAAAGGTGGGAGAGACGTTTTTGTAAAGTTGTTACTTACTGCCTTTGCTACCGACCAGAAATTCCTGGAGCCACTGGGGCATTGCAAAAGTTTATTCCTGATCCTTTGATTGTGTTTGTCCTTAGTTTCGTCGATCACAAGCTTGCACTCGTTTCTCGCTTCGATAAAATAATTGCGATTTTCAGCGGTCTGATTTTGCTGCCAGTACTTATAGGCTTGCTGTTTCCTTCCTACAGCTCTTTCGCATCTTTTGTCGAACCAGGGCTTTCCTTTTGATGGTAACTTGATGGAATTTGGGATGTATGCTTCCATTCCTGAGGAGATTACTTGCATGATCTCTTCGCAGCAGTCTGACGGGTCGTCAGTGGCAAAGCAGACGTCGAGCCAAGGAAAATCTAGGTAAAACTGCCTCAGATCGTCCCAGTTTGCAGAATTGTAATGCCAGATTTTGCGAGGCAATGGTGGATCCTTCTGTATGAGTGGCAATTCACAAACCGTTGTAATAAGTTTGTGGTCAGAGGTACCTAATGGCGGACCAACTGTAACCTTGTACTGGTCAGGATTGGTGGTCAGAAAAAGATCCAGGAGGGCGGCGAATTCGCCCCTCTCTGAGATTCGAGTTGGTTCGTCTACAAGTTGAGTAAGCCCGCAGCTGATGGCAAATGCTTCAGCCTCTCTACCTTCGTTGTCGGTCTTGTTGTGATGTTTGAGCCAGTTGGTGTTGTGGGCATTGAAGTCTCCCAGAACGATTATTTCTGAACTGGGGTGATCGACCTGTATTGAGTCAAAGGTGGTAGCTAGTGTTGAGAAAAAGCTTTGGTAGGCTCTATCGCTCGGAGGGCGATAGAGACAACATATAAACTTGGTTAATCCCTTGGCGGTGAACTTGAGCCACATGACGTCAAGGTTGTTCGGTTCGAGTGTTTCCTCGCGATGACATGAAAGGTCGCTTCGGACAAAAAGGCATATTCCGAACTTATATCTAAATCGGGTATGTAAGTCGTAACCAGGATAGAGGTAGTTCACTGTTGTTGTTGTAGAACATACTTGTGTTTCTGTAAGGGCTAATATGTGTGGTCTATTTGCTTGTAGATGTTGGTGTACCGAATTTATGTTTGTATTTAGGCCTCTTATGTTGCAGAAATCTATTCTAAATTGGTTCGGTATCTTTGCTGTCTGTGAAATGCGGAATGAAGGGCTCCCAGGGCCACCCAGCGCCCGGAGATCCGAATGGCCGGGGAGTTTACCTCCGGAATATTTTGATCCTGGAATCACCATCATGTCCATATACTCCTACTGTGAAACCCGGGATCATCAGCGCGGGAGCGGAACGTGAATTGGGAAAACCACTTAGCGCTCCCCAATTCTGGTGGGGTGGTCTTTCACCGTACGATGCGAGTAGGCTTATGCATCAAAAACAACTAAAATTAACACCTACTGTAAATTAATGATCGGGATTTCTCCTGAGAAAAGAGCGAAGCCAATCTTTTCCTGCAGTTCATTTTAAAACTTATTTGGAATGTGTAAGGCGACTGCAAACTTGTAGGACATTTACCGGAGATCCAAATGACGAGGCACGAATCCATGGTTTTGCAGTTTTATTATATGTCTAACTAATTTTCCTTCATTTTCAGCTCCTAAGCTGCTATCTGGGCCCATTCTTCCTTTTTTAGAATCGTTTGACTTCAGCCTTCTACGAAGAGTTCTTGATGGTACACCATAATTAATTGCGAGCTGCACCATTAGTACCTAGTTCTCCGTTACGAACTGTTTGCATAGCTGCCACTAAATCGGCTTCTGTCCACTTCCCTCGTTGAGGACAAATCCTTTTATAGATGGATGGCATAATCTTAAAAAAAAATAGATACCTAAATTAAAATGCCATTTTTACCCACTTTGACTAGGTCATCTATACCAAAAGATGGTTTAAGATGCCCACCATGCAGTTTGTGTGAATCAACATGTACATACATTTTGAGGTTAGAATATTGTAGCACATGCATTCTGCAATTTTTTGACAAAATTGCGAATTAAACAAATAAATATTAATCATCTTATAACCTATAGCGTAATCACGTATAAAAATTTTCACCTACCTCAAAAAAACGTCACAAAATGTCTCCAAAACAAGACAATTATCAGCAGCAACACCACCTTCCGCACCTTAACCACAAACAGCTGATTGGGTTGGGACAAGCCGCATTACCATATATGTAAAAGTTTTCGAGTAATAAAAGCCGGCCATCTCTACCACTGGGCATCTCTACCAACTTTACCCTATTAAAATAAAAAGATGAGGAGTGGTAAATATTGATAAAGGGGGTGTTTTTGAGAAGAATAATGACAAAAAATGTCATATTTTTATATATTTTTTTAATTATAGTGATCTTAAATGTGGTTCTTGGTTTGTTTGGGTCAGTTTTGGTAAACTTGCGGTGTGTGTTAGATTTTCTTTTTTTTTTTTTAGTAAAAATTCGATATTTCGTGCATTTTTTTTTACATTACATTTCGTCTCGAAATAGGCTAAAGCACCGAACTTTGACTAAAGCATTGCTCTTTTAAATTAACTATAAAAAAATTCAAATATTAAACTGAAACATGTGAAAACATTTGAACAAAAGTCATATAAGACTATATAACATAAAAAAATTACAGAAGTGAAAACTTCAACAAGGCGATATCAAAAAGTGAATAATTTTTTTCGGGCATCGATCCCGGTACCTCTTGCGTGCCAGACGAATGCTCTACCTCTGAGCTACGGTCCAATAACTGAAATATTTGTATTAAAAGTAAATATAAGTATACCTACATACCAGCATAGTTTCCTATTCAAAAATCACCAATGCTGCATTTTTAATCTATTGATGCGATTTTTTGGTGTATTTTACTCGTAACTCCTCTCGTTAATTGGTCCAGATTCTTCAGTGCCGAATGAGCATTACATAGTGTACTTGCTCCTAAATGTTCGCCCCAGAAATAAAAGTTCTCAAAAAATCCCCTCTATAGAAGAAAATTCCCTCGGTTGTTTTTTGGGAAAATCCTCTAATCTGTCCAAATTGTATAGGCTAGACCTAGAGTGAACTGAATAATTAAAGACACTACATAACTCTTGAAAAGCAGTAACTACTTTTACTCGGACAACAGAGCTGCTATATCAGCTCTTGAGTCTGCGCTGGTGTTTAAGTGTAGGGACGTCTTGGGGTCGTTGGCCGGGCAGTGATTTCGGTCCTAACCCTAATCTTCGGACGTTTTTACCGACATTGACCCAAAGGCAAAGTATAAGTATCAATACTTATTTCATAATAATAAAATTATATAGCACCTCTGAGCTTATTTTTTTATATAAAATCTGTCCGATTTGTGTTTATTATCTGATTACTTTTCAATATTCCTAACTTAAGTCGCCCAAATGTGTTTACATCATCCTTATCGTCTGTCGGCGCGGAATGGCGTAACCACAAACAGAAAACCGCCATTGCATGTGTGTGTTTTCTCTATAGCAATAAACAAAAAAAATCCATTAAATGTAGTTAAATTCGGATTACAAATTCCGCAATACAAACATTAAATGTAAAACCACGCGGCGTTTACTGGAATGTAATTTATTAAATTTAAAACAACACCGCATTTTATCGGGACTTGTCGATAACACTCGGTGTCGTATCAAAGGGAAACCGCCGCGGGATCGCATATAATTAATTAAATTATGTTATTAATTATGATTCTAAGAAAATAAGTATTTATTTCCAAGTAAACATACGAAGATACGTGGGCGCCTCGTAAATTAAACCGTAGAAATTGAGCTTGCGATTGGACGCCCGTAATCCATTCTTTCATCCTTAATGTATCTAAGATTTCAAGATGGCAGCCGGTCGTATTTATTATTTGAGAGCCGCCATGTTGAAACGGTCCTGTACAGGGTGTCCCAAATTCGAGCCTCATCATTGGGATCTCGGAAACTAGAAGAGATACGAGGTCGGTTAAATGGAGGCAAAGTTGTGCAATTTGATGCTGATCAAAATGCCATCTTAAAAGTTAAAAAATTCCGAAAACCTACGAAGATTTTTGGAAAAAACCGAATATTCGCGATTTCATTTTAATTTTTTTATGACTCTATTTGAATAGATATAACAAAATAAATTTCACATTCTCATTGCTACTTTTTCTGTTCTACAAGATAGTATTATCAGATTTTCAAACCGACGTTTCGTCTTTGAGCTGCCATCATCAACTTTGTTTTTTTAAATACGGCCCTGGATGTTTTATTACGGATTTTAAGAGCATCTAAAGTCCCAAAGCTAATGATGGATGGCATTTATTCGAAAAATTCATATTAATGGCATTTTCCATAAGAACTCATGTGTTAGAGAGAGACAGAAAACATATTTTTGGTAAGATTTTCCCGAGAAATTCCTAAAATGATTTTATCGAATAAGTGCGATACATTATTGGTTTTGAGACATTAGAAGCTCTTAAAGTCCGCAGTAAAAAAACCAGGGCCGTATTTAAAAAAACAAAGTTGATTATGGCAGCTCAAAAACGAAACGTCGGTTTGAAAATCTGATAACACCATCTTGTAGAACAGAAAAGGTAGCAATGAGAAGATGAAATTCATTTTGTTATATCTATTCAAATAGCGTCATAAAAAAATAAAAATGAAATCGCGAATATTCGGTTTTTTCTAAATATCTTCGGAACTATTCGAAATTTTTTAACTTTTAAGGTGGCATTTTGATCAGCATAAAATTGCGCAACTTTGCCTCCATTTAACCGATCTCGTATCTCTTCTAGTTTCCGAGATCCCAATGATGAGGCTCGAATTTGGGACACCCTGTACAATACCACCAAGACTAAGCGCGTATTTTTAAAGCCTTTCAATATGGCTCCTATCCGCCATTTGTTATTCGCAAAATCTCTACAAATTAGGATGCCACATTTAAAATGTTTTGTAACCCACTAACCTAAACTACGAATGGCCGCCATCTTGTACCGGTTAAGTTCAATAAATAATCACTAACTTCTAACAATACAAAAAGGTAAGATACCCTCAACAAAACTGTCACATCAAGCATATAATTATTTATTTCCAGAAATAAAAAATCGCGAACGACCCCCGTAGTTTTCATTTATCGTCTCACTCTAGCTCCCGCGTTTGCGAAAAAAGCGATACAGAGTTTGGTATCACAACAACTGGCATATCAAACCGATCATAAATTTTATAAATATACGCATATGGCTAAATAAAATGTTAATAAATATGTGTTTTCTATCTGGTATAATGGGACTATTAATATGTGTTGGAATATGTTGTATTGCCGTTGATAATAATAGAGACGGTTAGCGTTTATTTTAGCGAATTTTGCTAGAAATATCGATCACCCAAGTATTTTTGTCACTGAAAACCAAAAACTCGTTTGAGGAATAACGAGGTGGAGCTTTTCGAGACTATTTCTAATAAACGATGTATATTACTTCAAGCTCAAGTCAAAACTTATCTAGCCCATTCGGCTATCGTCAAAAACCTAAAGCTGTCTAATAATAATTGGTTACAAAGATATTATTCCAATGTTAAAAAGTAGAAAGGAATTTAGAATAATGTCCGACTATTAATCAGAATTGTCACATTCAATTGAATTCTGGGAATAGTTTTATTTGGCTTATTGATTGTATTATTCTATGCTATGATCTTTGAAACCGGGCCAGAAAATTCACCTCTCTTGATCGTTATTTTAAACGGTTTATGAAATACTTTTGCCGGTGAGGTAAGCAACGTTTCGACTTATGAATATTGTTAGAAAGAGTATTTTTTTAATATTACACCCCATCAGGTCTAGTTTTAGGTTTTAGGCATTATTAATAAAACATACACAATGAATTGGGTATGTTTGACAAGCCCCTTTATGACTCCATCAGGAGAAGCTTCCACACATTCATCTAGATATGCATTAAGGCCCTTAGCCATAAAGGCAAATACTGTCAATGCGATGTAAATCCTATAATTTACGGTATTTTTCGTATGTAGAGTACAAAGAACTAAAATTATGTTTCCCAGCAAGCATTCCGTCATAAGGCCAATTGACTGGCGTCCTTCCGTCGACCTCAGATATTCGGGTAGGGGGCGCACAGTGGAACGAACGCGTGTCAAAGGATGGACATTTAGTGAAAAATTAATTTCGAATAAGATGTAGTTTTGAAATCTGATTTTTTTTTTCGAGGTTTTGCTCTAAGCATTTTGGATGCAGCTTCGTTATAAAAGTTAAAGTTGAGGCTTTTCATTAGATTAAAAAATATATATTTTTTCCATTATTTTAAAAGTTATTAGAAATTGGCTGGCGTCTGTGCGATGTCCAAAAATATCAATAAATCGAAATACACTAGAAAGTAGGAAGCATCCGAATATGTCCCCATAAAGAATTCGAAGTGAAATATGACAACTCTGCTTTTTTCAGAGAAAATAAGAAAAATATAATAACATGTAGCTTGAAAACGAGCTTTACAGGGCATAACAAAAAGGTTGAGAATAAATTTACTAATGTTTTTTTATGGTTGTGTGCCACAGGCCACGAAGGGCTAAGGCCTATAATATACCCGTGAGAGTACCGTGATTTGTTGCACCATTGACGCTTAGACAACGCAGTACCTATTACTTCCACGGTCGTTATTGTTGAACTACAACTCCTACTTTTTGTGAAACTAATAGCAGCTTTATGTGGTCGCCGTTATTTGTTTATTAAACATGCAACCCATTTTTTATATCTTATTTGGTGTATTTATAAATCGCGTATATCCGAAGGTCTGCTATTTGTGTGAAATCCGGATGGGCAAGTTGATGATGGGTATACCAGAAGCCGAATCATCGTATTTAAAATGTTACTTTTAGAGTATCGATGTGTATAGTTTTTATGGTCAAGTAAGTAGTTTTATTTGCTTGAAATCTCATTTAAAGCGATTTGAAGATTAGAAAATGGGCCTGGTCGGTACAAACAAATTGATTTTCTAATTTATTATGACCACAAAGGTGGGGGTAGCAATTAACTGTATAATCAACTGCAATGAAATTAGTGGACTGTATTAAATAGGATGGTGGGGGTTTTACACATAAGTTGTGAATTGAAACCAGGTAGGTATGTTAACGAAGTACTTTATTAATGCAGCTGTAAATGGCATTAAATATGATAAATATATCCAGTATTTTCTATATTAATTTCAAGCATTCATCCCTTCACACATATAACTAATATTACAAAAGAGGTTATTTATAAAGTGGCTATCTACTGAAAGTTCTTGATTTTGTGATTTAAACTGAATTTTCCGTCTTTGCTTAATGTAATACTTTTAGTTTTTTCCAACTTAGCAACGTTCACACATCGTACCTTTGAACCTTTACTCTGCTTTACCTGTATCTTCAACGGGGCGATTTTACTTTTTTACTTTCCAACTTAATTTTTGTTTGTTTTACGGAAACCATAAAATCCAGCTTTCACCTTGATTGCAGGAATTATTCTGTTTTACGGAAACCATAAAATCCAGCTTTCACCTTGATTGCAGGAATTATTCGACCAGCAACGTCAATCCGCCATTTTACGTTCAACTTTCCAAAGGGGACGCTATCTTTTTCTTCAACTAACTACTGCAAAAACGCCCAAAATACTTATTTGTCCAAGCTTGGACCAAGAGAACTGAGGTGCACCAGATATTCTTTAAGATCTGTGCAAGCAAAACTAACAAAATGCCTAAAGGAATGACCTTTGGCGCGAAAAGCAACAAGCAGCAACTATTTGCTGTTGTTCGAGTGAGAGTTTTAACTGCACTGAAATCTGATTTGTCTTACGCTCTCGGGAGGGACATGAACGCGGGAAAGTAAGCGTGGGCGAGCCCATTATCGCATTTGAGAGGGTAGAAAATTGCCCCGTCTCTTTTCGACACATTATTGTTTACACAATACTGACTGAGACAAAGATATATTAATAATGTGATCGACCATCCAGGTTTGGACT